>MIQA02004929.1:0-40602 GCA_001887855.2 Sclerospora graminicola | reverse complement strand
CATGTATGGTCAACCTCATTCCCAACATTTTTCTGATCGCTTTACCACAGCCGCCCTGAGACTAACTGCAGCCGCGCAACGACTGACGTTCGACTCATTCATTTCCAATTTCTTCACTGGCGACTACCATGGCTGACTCGAGACAATCTTCTCTTCCTTCTTCGCCATCTTAGGCTGCCCTTCCGATCACTGACTCACCTCCCGGTTCAAGTTCGGCTGATCCAGCGACCACCCTGATCACGACCGCGGCCACGATCACGACCAGCCTCATCAGTCCCACGACGACCCTGACTTCGTATCGTCCGCCTTGGAATCTTCCCGCTCGGCCTTCTTCAGATCGCCCTGTCAGTAACTCCGAACAGCTAGCTCGTCTAGTGTCCACACACGCTGGGGTCCATGGAAAATAGTCGGTTGTGGTTGGAACTCCGAAGCGCAATCCCCGAGTTGGTTTCCCTATATGATACTTTCTAACCAACGACGCAAGTCCTTACAAGTGGCCAATCGGGCGCTTAATGCTAAGTTGTTCGACCGCCGGGTCGTAATCGATACCCTGGAACGTGATTCTGCTGATCTGGCTAGCCAGCTGTCGGCTCTACGATAAGATCGCGACAGACTTGATCAAGTTTTGCAAGACATTGCAAGCCGCGTCCAGAGTCTGACAATGGAGCGTGATCAGCTGTCTGCTGACCTCGCTGCTCTGCGCCTCTCCAAGTCTTCGGATACCATCGCCTCTCTACAGTCGTTGATCAGTTCGCTGACTATTACTGCTCGCGATCAAGGTATGCTTATCCCATTCGTTTCTTCTGCGATCTGTATATGACTTTCCATGTTTGCTTCCATCGAGACGATGAAGGGTTCAATGGTCGAGATGGTGGATCATCTGCAACAGCTCGATGATCACCGTCTCGACCATGATCAGCTTCTTCGTGACAAGATCCGTACTGCTGAGAACGTAGAGTCGAGATGCGCTACTCAGATGAGCAGGTCCAGCACCTGGTAAAGCAGCTTTCCGATTCAAGCCTCGGCCGCGCCAACATACAGAAAAGGTTGTGCGAGAGTCGGAAGGAAGCTGGAGATTGTCGGCGCGAGCTTAATCTTGCTCGGGTTAAACTTGAAACCCTAGAGCTCGATGATCGCGCCTGGATCCAGCTTACGCCGACTTGAGGAAGATTGCGGTCCAGACTATGGAAAGGTGGACCGACCCGAACACCGATTCGGAGTCGCTTCGGACGGATTTGCAGCGATTTCCTGAGCTGATCAGCTCTCTTGCTCCGTCTGGAACACCTTCGCAACCTCCCGAGTCTGCCCCGCCATCACCCACGTTCTCCGTCGCTTCCTCGCCGACCCATGGTGCTGATCAGCCCGTGATCAGAACTGCAGCGGCTTCTGCGTCTACACCACCCCGTTTACCGCCAGCCTCGAGATCAGTCTCCTCGATCTTGAGTTCTGCGAAGCGTAAACGGGCCAGCTCGTCGAAGAAGAAGATGGCTCCCACCAAGCGCTCTCGTCTCATTGTTGATTCGGACGATGAGTCGACTGATCTGGACGAGAGGACGCTATCTGTTCTGGCCCGATCGCGCAGTGCTGATCGTCGAGCTCCAGTGGCGACCCTTTCAGGCGTAACTTCGCTGACCCAGGCCGTCGCTTTACTTGACTCCGATGGCGAGGACGAAGATGATCTTGAGGAGAGGCAACCGGCTCCGGCTGTTCCCAGCATTCCTCCACCCGTCAATACGACGGTGACCACCCGACCACCCAATTTCACGGGCGTCTTCATTCCAGCGAGCAAGTCGTCGATCGAGCAGGACGACTATAGCTATAATCCGTCCGAACCAACGGTTCATGGATCTATACGTCGTCATGCAGGGCTAACCAACTCCTAATCACATGGCAACTCGAAAACCTTGGAATGCCGATCAGGTTTGGGATATGACGCCTCAGGTTCTTTTGGTGAGGCACAAGCTCGTCCCTCGCTTGTGGTCCCGTCCGCCAGGATGGATCTTTCCAATTAGGTCGTCGGCTCCCAAGGACACGCAATGGCAACCGGGTGTGCTGACCAGGGGGGCTATCGAGCTTCTGATCGATTCCGCACCTTGGGATGTCCTCATGACGCCTATGCCCGGGTTGGAATTTCCCAATCGCCCCTGGTTTGTTGATCTGCAGGGACGTCTGGCCCTTTATTATCAAGAGCATATTCAAGTGATATGGGAGGCGACCCACCATTTCCCGATCACGGCGGCGTGCGTAAGGACGCGTGGTTGGAACATTATCATCACGCTCGCAAGCGCCGCCGCACCAAAGCCGGGGCTGTCTGGGCCGCGATCTGCGACCATGTGTCAATGGGATTCAGCGCGGCGAGTGCGACCTGGACGTTTTCTTGTTTCCTGCCGTGCTGCACCTGCCTGTTCGCTGGGCGGGAGCGCGAGGCATCAAGGCTGACGGCGGGGATTGGTATCCTGGTTATGGACATCCGACTCTGATCGGCACGTTGCGTGATGCCTTCACCAAGAGCCTTGGTGGAGCCAGTACCGATCAAGCCCCATGGATCATCCGGCGTTTACGGTTTCTCGTCTGCGCACGAAGTATGGCCCGTGATTGTCGTGATAACCAGCTTTCGTTTCGTTCTTTCCATAATCATTAATATATCACGACAGCTTCTTGATAACTTTCACGTTCCATATCCACACTTCATATCCAGGTCCCAATATTGTCTCCATCTTGTATATCGATCGTTCACATGTATGCAAATGTAGTTCTCGTGCATTATACGTATATATATATCCATTGACTCTGAACCAGCTCAACCACCTTGATCTCCACCTGTTCGACCATTACCTTTGGCTGATCTGTCACAATGTGTAACCCAGACTATTGAGACTCCTGGTTGCCCTCTTCGTGGGTTTGCATTACTCCAAATCGATTTCGTCTCACCCGATCACGTTCAAACTCCCTTAGTAAAGCTCCACAGTTCAGATCCCGTTCATCTACCCACTCGGGATCGTCATAACCTTTCCACTGAACCAAGTAATCACGATGGGTTCGACCAAATCGGGTCCTCTTGCCTGATCGGGTATCCAAAATCTTTTCCACTTCAAATTCATTTTGATCCAATGTTCTTTCCCAACTGTCTTCGGGCAAGAGAGCTTCGTCGAAGTCAAACCTTGGCTGATCATCGGATGACAGCCTGGTTTTTGGGCGATCGGGGTATTCTCGGACCAGCTTCAGCTTCGACAAGTGGACGATCGGGAAAATTCCGTAATCGGTACCAGCAGTGATCAACCGGGCGGCATGATCGCCGATCAGTTCGGATATACGGAATGGTCCATGCCACAAATGCGCTAACTTCCTGGCATATCCTTCTTTCACGCGATCCAGGTAAAGCCAGACCCTTGATCCCGGTTTGATATTATGTGAATCGGCTTGATCATTATTCCGATCAGCTCTTTCTTGGATCGCCCTCCGCAGTCGTTCGTTCACTTGTTCCCGCGCATGTTGGTAATGGCGCTGGAGTCCCATACGCCATCGACGAGCTTCGCGATCTCGACCTCGGGTACATCCAACAGGAATCACCGACTCGATGGTAGATCGGGGGTCCCAACCATACGCCAAGTAGAACGGAGTATCTCTCCTGATCCGATCGAAAGAGGAGCTTAACGCAAACACCAGCCTCTCTGCATACTCATCCCAGTCTTGTTGAGCGGAATCCGCGACATACATCTTGATAGCTCTGGTTAGCGTTTGTAGCATGCGTTCGGTCTTTCCGTTCGCTTGCGGACGGTAGGCCATGGTCGCGCTCTGTTTCTGACCAAGCATCTGGTTGAATGATCGGAAAACTTCGGCCATGAAACCTGGTTCCCGATCATGCCTGATCACCTCACTAGCTCCAAACCGCCTAAAGGCACATTCTTCATAACTGCAAGCGACTTGTTGGGCTGTTCGGGTAGATCCCGCTTTCGCGATCACCAATCCCGTGAACAGATCAGTCCAGATCAGCAACTTTGTGTTGCCCTTGAACGATTTTGGCAGGGACGGTATGTGATCCATCGCTATCACTTGGAAAGGGTAGGTCGCCTGGATATTTCCCGGTGATCTACCCCGGATGTTCGGCATACCCTTCCCGGTTTCGCAATCCGTACATGTTCCGACAAACTTTTGGATGCTTCGATATAAGCCTCTCCAGTGAAAATGTTTGCGAACCCTGTGGTATGTCCGACCTACGCCCTGGTGACCACCCTCTAAACTGACGTGATAATGATGTAAGATATCAGCTTGTAAAGTCTCTGGGATCACGAGCCTGGCTGATCGGTCCAGATCTGCATCGGCCTGATCAGCTTGCGCATAGTAGAACAATAGATCGTTTTCGTCGATCTCATAGTTGGACGCGATCTTAGCACAATCTTTTGCTTCACCCTGGCTCAACTTCTCCAGATCGCCATTCAGAAACGCCTTCAAATCAACGATCCATTTTTCCTCGTTTTGTGCCTTGAGAATTCTTTCGATCCGCATCTCCTGTACTATTTCTTCTGTTAGGCTTTCTCGAGAGATTGACCTGTTAGGTGGTGATCTGGTTCGTGATCTCGTCATGATCGAGATCTGGGCTGCTTCCTTTTTATCTTCCGCATGAATCAGCTCAGGCAGCCTATTGATTTCCACCAATTTCTCTAGCAATGCTTGATCAGTAACTATTGATCCGGTTTGATCACGCATGGCCATAGTGGCTAGGTGATCTGCACTCCGATTCCAATCGCGTTTCACATGTAAAAGATCATGCCTTGTCCATCCACGTAGAGCTTTCATAACGCGATCGTTCAGCAACTTCAAACGCGGTGCTTTGCAATCGATCTCTCCAGTGATCTGCCGAATTACCAGGTTTGAATCTCCGCATATGATTACTCTTCCGATCTTTTGCTCTTGCAAGAGATCCAAACCTAGCAGCAGACCACGATATCCCGGAGTATAGTCTGAACCAGCAGATATAACAGTCCATTCTGGCAATTTCCACAACAACGCGCTATACGCCCCCACTCCTTTCTTCACACTCGCTGATCCGTCGAAACTTACAACGATCAGATTTTCCTCCGAGCCGACGATCGGTGGGGTTATAGTGATCCATTCCTCGTGGTTGCTTCCGAGGAGCGACCTCGATCAGGGCTTCATCGACTTCTGATCGGGGCGTGATGCTGGCTGCTAGTGTTCCAAGAATTTCTTCTTCGCCCTTGGTGCACTTGATGATCTCCAAGGTCCACTGAGATAACAACGCTGCCCATCGCCCCAGTCTCCCGTCTAAACCATTCGTTGACAGTAACCAAGCCAAACTAGATCGCCTGGACAATACCTTAATCGATCTACTTCCTCCGGGGCAAAATAAACGCAACATATACACAAAATCCATCGTAATTGGTTCAAAATTACGTTTTAGAGAACACAGATTGGATGAAAAGAAAGCCCTAGATCGCCTCTTTCTGCTAATATATTTTTCTTATTGAATCTCATCCTAGGACCGACGCTATGTCGAAATGAATGGACACAGCGAGCGGCGGTCGACAAGAAAACTCCCGCCCTAGTCCAAGATGGCAATCACGACGTATTAAAAGCATGCAAATAAGTGTATCAGCAACAGTGCTGCTAGAAGACGAAGTTTCTACTCCTCAATAGTGCCAGATCAAGCGTTTTGCAGTCCAGAGTGGTCCGAGCTTAATGCCGTTGTTCGGGCAGTAAATATCTTAGTTTTCAACACTGGAAGCGCCAAAATGTGATGGATGTTCATTTTTCGTTGTTTGGATGCATTTGCTGTCGTTCAGCAATACTACGAGGCAAGTGGCTTACTACATCAAGACAAAGCTAAGAAGATGTCCTAGCTGCTGTGGTCCGACCAAGGAACTCTATCGAATTGTTTCTTGTGATTTTTTATAATTTCTAATTTTTTATGTGCCGTTTTCAATAGTTCGCCCGTTCTCTTCTGATTGTGAACCCCTATAGTAAATATTTGTATAAGATGATAATCCGATACTATCAGTTGCGTTTATTTTGGACATCTGTATATTCCGATCGTGCGTTTATTTTGCCCCGGAGGAAGTACTTACCAGCATAGAGTTAACAACATCCAATACAACGTAATAATATTAGCACTTTCTTATCCACAATACCATAGTTAACTTCGTTCGGTTTTAATGTTCGGCTTGTGAACGTCACCGGGCAGTAAATTCCGTCGTGATCTTGGACCAGTGCGGCCGATATTGCCCATTTACTGGCGTATAGAATCACCACAGGAATCTTCTCCGGATCGAAATGTTTCAGTATCGGCGTCGAGATCATCTTCGCTTTCAACATACTGAAAGCTACCATAGCTCGCTTCATATGGTCCTCTGACCCTGGCACAGTTCGATCGATCAGTGATCCTGTCTTGAGATTCGATTCGGTAACTTCGGTTTCGCGATCAGTCTCACTTAGTGATCTTCCCACTCGATCACGCTCTCGTAGCCCATGATAATCCACTTCCTTCAGTTCATATAGTATAGCGGCGTAAATTGAGAAGTCTTCGATAAACCGGCTATAATAATTCAGAGATCCGAGAAACGATTGCATGGCCTTCAGTGATCGGGGAAAAGGTAGGTTGCTGAGAGCAGCCAGATCTTTCGGGTTTGCTTCCAAACCTTGGATCGACACGTTATGGCCGAGGTAGGCGACCTTGGGTTGACCCCAGAAACTTTTGACCACACTGATCGATAAATTCCAGCGCTCGCAGGTGTTCAGGAGCCGTTCGACCTTATCGCATAGCATATCCCATGATGTTGCTGTGACCAAGATGTCATCTATATATGATCGCCTTCCCAAAACTGATCGGCCCTGATCTTGGTCCGGTTCGCCCTCCGTAAACACATCATGTAGATCGGTGGCTTCTCGATCAGCACTGATCTGGAAATACCCATAGAGAGCATTGTCAATCAGCCTCTGATAGATCTGTGGGGCATTCTTTAATCCAAACGGCATCCGATTCCATTCAAAAAGTCCGAAAGGTGTAACGAAAGCCGAGATCTCTCGAGCGCGATCAGTCATCGAAACCACCCAAAAACCACTAGCCATATCCAGCGAACAAAACCATAAAACTTTATCCAGATCTTCTAATAGATCGTTGATCAGGGGCATCGGGTAGACCATCAACTTCGTGAGGCGATTCACCATTCTATAGTCGATACACAATCGAATATCGACCCCGTTCTTTTTTATCACAATCACGATCGGTGATGCCCACTGCGATGTTGACGGTCGGATGATTTTTGTACTCAACAAACCCTTGATCAAATCGGATAACTTTTCCCGGTATTGAGGTGCAACTTTACGACAACGTTGAGCGATCGGCCTCGCATTTCCCACGTCTATATCACAAACAGCTCCGAATGCGGCCGGGGGTAGGGCGTTACCTTTCCCCATCAATAGATGGCGCCTTTTCTAGATGATCTTCTTCAGCCGATCGATCCGCTCGGGAGTGTTCAGATGATCTTCTTCAGCTGATCAATCTCCTCGGGAGTGTTCACTTCGGGATCACCGACCTGTAGATCTTCCATAGTGACTTCTGGCATATTGGGCGATACTTCCGGCAAAACGGCCATATGCTTCTCGATACCTTCAATGTACTGATCACCACCTTCATGTATACACACTTGTTCATCTACCTGATCTACCTTTTCCTGATCAGCATCATCTTGAGTCGCCCCTTGTAAGTCATCCAACTGGTGATCTACTTCGGGTTCACCTTCCTCCGTAACAACTTCGGCAGATTCATCCTCCTTTTTCTTCTCAAGATCGTTCCTGAACTCCTCACCATCATTTTCGCTCTCTGGATCCGCTGTCTTCGGTGAGCCGGGTCTAATAATATTCAATATTTGTGGACCTTTTTTGACCCGGCTTTTCCCTATCGCTTCGATCTGTGGTCTCCTGATCAGCAGCTTGGTCGGCGTAGAATATTCCGGCTTCTCGACCATAGGTGAGGTATCTTCATCCGCTAAGTCTTCGTCACTAATCAGGTCTGTGGTGGCTTGATAATCCAGATTCTGCCATTCAATATATCTTCGTGATCCCACTGAGACATACCCGATCTGTCGAGGTACTTTCCCTTCGGGTAGCCACATCCCTAAGATCATGTCTTCGTGAACGATCAGCGGCTGATCGGATATATTTGTAACCCTGATGTAACTTGATCTGCCAATACCCTTAACGAACGTTGGTACCCATCGTTCACCACGGGTTAGCCACAATTTCTGTTGCCGATCGCTCGGCCGAATCATCACATCGACTGATCGGGCCACCCCGATGTTTTCGTACTGACCCATTTTAAGCATCCGCACATGAGTACCATATAAAGGGCGTCGGCCGGATAACTGAATTGGCACCTCATCCGGCAGAGTCAGGGTTCCTTGAGACAGGTCAAGTCGTATACCGGCTGGTACCATAAAATCCATTTCCAGTATCGCGTCTTGACCGGCTAACCGGCCAACCCAAGCGTTGAAATAGTAGACCAGGGATCCTGCCAAGGTGATTTTAACACGTGATCGTCCTTTCGTCATGTATGAACTTTCGCCGATCCCAACACATTCTTGCCTCTGGGTACTGTCTATACGACATCCCACCTTACGAGCAAAGGCGGAGTCGATGATCGAGACTTCTGCTCCAGAGTCAAATAGAATAGTGGCTTTTTCGTTGTTAATCTTCCCATTAGCTTTTGCCTGTTTAAACCACTTGTCGGGAGAGTGATAATTCCAGTATCCTCGGGATTCGCCGGGCAGTAGATCCAACTCCATGATCACGTCCGATCGGGAATATTCATCCACTCTGAGACTGTGAATCGGACATCGATCGATGCAATTTGAATTAGAACATGTATTGTCGGTTATCTCCTTTTCCTCAAACTTATTTCCGCTACCGACATATGCATAGATGCAGAACGTAGATCGCTCGGCTCGAACCAGATTCCAACCTGGCGAGCGATCTAGTTTAACATTTTCTCGACATCTGGTGGAAGCATGCCAGCATGTTTAGTCGGCACATACCACTTGCGCATCAGATTGAAAAATTCTTCAATAGGGCAGGCACCGGCGTCGTGAAGCTTCCCACAAGTTTTGCATACGAAAAAACAATGATCAGAAGGGTGACCTTTACGATCACATTTTCCACACGTAATTCTTTTCCAGCAATCACGATCTCCATGTCTGATCGACCCACAATGCACACATTTCTTACGAGATCGGTCCTGATCAGGTTGAATCCCACCAGGTTTTCATCCATCCATGCCGTTAGTTGATGATCTCGGGCGATATACTAGCGCCGTCGTAAAGACATGACGATACTGTTCCTCGTCCGAGATTAAACTTGATTGACCACTTTCCTCTTCCGAACTGGAACTGTATGATTCTTTCGTGATCGTCCGAATGGTTTCGACCGGTATCGGTTCGATCCTACTTCGACCTTGGGTTGTCGACTTTTGGCTCGCTGCAGCGTCCTCAGGGTTAGTTCAAATTGCTCCGAATCCTTATTACGGAGCAGGGTTAGCTGATCAGCCAGATCACGAGTATCCAGAGTGCCAAAAAAGTGTTCGACATGCTCGCGAGCTATATCCGGGTGTCGTGGGTCCTTGATCGGCATTTTCGCGCGTAGACCAGCAACATTCAGCCGATGTAAGTATTCGATCGGTGTTTCGTCGGATCTTTTCTTCATGTGGTAATACTGTCTCGCGACAGACACCCCCGAGTTGCAATACTGCTCTTCAAATTCTTCACACAATCGAGGCCACTTTAAACGCACTTCTCGGCTCAGCTGCTTAAGCCAGTTCTTGGCCGGACCTTTCATTAGATCAGCGAAAATCAGACATCTTTCACCTTCCGGCGTCTTATCTCTCAAAAAGGCTGATTTAGTCCGACTCAACCAAGCTCTAGCCTGATCATCATCCATATCCTTGCCGGTGAAATCTTTTAATTCCGAGATCGCCGACATTCGCACTCGAGTGATCGTTCCGGAATCACTGTCAAATGCCTGCGCGGAAGCCATATTCGCCCTACGAGGCATCTCCATATCCAAATCATCCGGATCAAAATGCTGACTGATCTCTCCTTCTGATTCCATGTCCACATCACTACGTGGGGGCGATCTATGGAATCGATCTTGGTGACCGACCTGGCATATCGATCGAACAATTCCGGCCGATCGAACTGATTCCATATCCACGTCCACGGGTTTCTTGACCGGTTTCTCAGCGGATTGATTCATGTTTGGTGTTGATCGCCATGGTTGTCCTTGCCCAGGTGTGTACTGAGGTAATCCGTATTGTTCACTCGCAAATCGGTTCATCATAGTCGCGAACATGGTTCTCATTTGTTCTGGGACCTCCGGTATGTTGGTAGGGTTACTGTTGGGAGTCGGATTGTTCTGTGGAACTTCTTGAGCATCTTCAAAACTATCATCTGATCCGACTCGACCAGGTTCAGGCTTCCTTTTCCTGTTCTGCGACTCGATCTTGGGGTCAATCTGCTTGATCCCTTTCGGGCCTAACGTCATACGTGTTATTCCAACCGAGGAGTCGGTAGAGTCCGCTCCAGATTGTGATGACGATTGATATATTGACTCAATATCCATAGGATATTCAACCAACTGCGATCGGTGTGAAGGATCCGCGATCGGCGACTGGACCACGGGGTTCGCCCCGAGTAACGAGGCAAGGTGATCATACAGAGTTGTCATAGCTTCTCTGATCGTCCCTTGGTCTAGATCGAACAGCATATTCGCGTCGAACGCACCAGTAGTGAAACCAACTTCGTCGATCTGCGCCAAGAGGTTCCTGATCTGGTCAAGTTGACTGCCTGTGATAACCGGCCTGGTCGCCCGACCTTCAAGTTTCCTGATGATCTTGGGTTTTATGATCTACATCACTCGGTTGGTAGCTAGGAACTTTTGAAACTCTCGAAGATAGAACAATCGTTCTACAGCTTGAACAGTGGTCTTCTCAGCTGGTCCGGTCTTCTCTTCATCTTCTTCGAAGATCTTCGGTTTAGGTTTCACATATTTTTTAGGTGGATCACACTGATCCGCCCCCATGTTTTTTCTTTCTTTTTCCATTTTCTTCTTATGCATAGGATCGAGGTTAGCACCTCGATCCTTTCCCGGGTTATAGTTAATTTTACTATAACCCAGATCGGCCCCGATCGGGGCCATGTGGGGAGTTGTTTCATCTTTAATTTCGACCTGGCACTCCACCAGACCAGGTCGACCATCGCTTCCTTTAGGTATGGACAGCATCGGAGGCGATACGCCTTCCTCCAATACACCCGAAAAAGTTTCCTCCACTTTGATTTTCACATCTTTTTCATCATCAAAGGAATCACGGTGATATCCTGAGTCACCAAGTGATCCGGGCACGCGCACCATTGTGGTGGAGCCGATTTCCAAATCCATGACCGAAGTCTTGGGTGGAATCCGGATACCCACTGGCCCGGACGACCAACTATTGGAGGGGGTACTCCGTTGATCCTGATCGCCATCAGAATCAGATGAATCACCATTATGGTGACTGATCTGATCCTCCCGGTCATCTGACCGGTCGTCATGCGCGTCAGGATCTATGTTTATCTTCATCTCACCTTGTGTACCCGTTGAACGGGGGTGGTTACACTCACTCAGGTGGACTCGGTGACGAAAACGATGATCTTGATCAGGTCGGAGGGGATGACCTTCTCGAGACGGGGGGTGTCCTCGGGTGGAAATCTTCACCGGAGAACGGGTTGGGGTCGATACTTAATCAGTATCTAGGCACTGATCAGGAAAGTTCGTCTGATCAGGCCAGCCAATGAGAGAGAGATAAACAAGAAACCAAGAAAACGCGATCAAACCACGATCTTCCACAGTAATCCACAAACGTTATCTCCACAAAACCTTTTCCAATATTAATAACGTGTTCCAAACACGTGCGCGTGGGCGGTGAGGCTTGATCACCTAAACAAACCCGTCGGGGGTCTTCCGGTAAGCCAAAATGCGTCTAAGCGCGTCTTAACCGGGAATTAAGTTGAGCAAGAGGGGACTAGTTAACCCTGTGCTCCCAATGACCGCAACACGTGGCGGAGCGACTCTTTGCTTAGGGGGAAAATCAAAACCTGTTATTATATATGCAATGTCCTATACCTAGTGTACCATACACCAACTCATGTGCCTGATTTATACTTCGACCCTGTTTGCTTCGTCGCACGGTTGCATAGCACCACCTTACCCATCCTGGCTGCACCTTCAAGCTGATCTGTACCACTTCTGCCCTGATCACGGTCGGACTTCTATAACGATCTTCAACCATCCCGATCTTTCGATAAACAACTTGGAAACCACTTGAGATCTGCCCTTCTGACACTTGTTCACTTCATATCCAGCCCGACTTAACTGAGAACTTCACCTGCCTTTGCGTCTGGACGCCGGTTTGAGGCTGATCAGCCCCGATCATGATCGGCATAGCGATCAGCCGAGTGATCGGGTAGTGATCAGGGCGATCAGCCCTAGATCACTTCGGAAACTCTCTGGGTCACCATCACGACGACTTTGTTCGCCCGCTCAGCCATACTCCTGACCTTTATCTCCTGTCGGGGTAACCATATCACACCGATTTCAGCCGATCGGGCCTGATCGGGCCTTCTCACGTCATCCTTGGACAAATCCATCGGTCATCATCACTTGCCTTGACTTGACATTACTCGCACGACTCGCCATTCCACATGCCCCATTCCATTCCACATCTGATCTTCGTATCTTGGGGCATAATCAGTTGGCTCGGCCGATCGGGCCGGAACTTCGTATCATATTCCACTTCAACGTCTGCACCGTTCATAATTCGGCCCGATAACTGTCTCCGATGTGCCACGTCATCATTGCTGCGGTATCTTAACTTGTCTCTGCCGATCTCATCATACATCCACGTGAACCCCACTCCATAAACGTTATTCCGATCGCGATCGTGATCTTCGCTGTTCCGTTAGTATCTGGGACCGGGCGTAGTAAGTGTGCTTAAACTAGTAGTGGTTACTCACGACAGTTTGGAAAAAAAGGGTCATAGACGCGTGTTTCATAACGCGGCGAAGTCAACAACCATTTCTAACTTTAATCACGAAAGTTATGTGAACATGTGAAGTACAAGTGTCTACACATGGGCAACAAGTGTTGCAGGATTAAATCCACAAAGTTAAACTTAGCACGGTAAATAGCGTAGCACTTCCACAGACACAACAAGATGACGCATACATTTGCAATCCAAACATGGACTCACAATCGTACTTTTTTATTTAAAGGCTGCATGTAATAAAGTCTGGCCAGAACATCGTAAGGAATAGTTAAGAGATGGTAACAAAGATGAATGGCGAGCGGTAAAAGGCTTAGCGGTAGGCTCGATAATATCGAGACAGCTCCATTCGTTCTTGGAAGAATAATGTTATTGGCGGATAGATTACGATTAATGATGAAGATACGCTTTCAAGTCGAAGGTTGTTTGACTATGGATCTTAGCGGGGAAGCGCCCATCAGGAGGGAACTCCACAGATTAGGAGGAGCCGGTTCCATAACCGGACGACGCAATCAAGGATGAGAACAGGAAAAAAGGGGCAATGCCAAAATAGGGGGCAGCCGGCGTACGAGGCAGCAGGAAAATACGAAAAACCTAGTCATCAAGACACAGATCAAGAAGCGATTCATTGATTTAGAGGACAACACCAGGGAAAGGGAAGGCCCCTTAGATCTTTTCCGGTGGACAAACACAGACACTAATCGTGGCAAATCCTGGGCAATTGAAGAAGCGACTCTAGCCATAGGGTTACAACGAGTTGAAACGGCCGCTATGAGCAATTGTCAAGCGTATGGTTTCACGCAGGCGCTCTTCAACTCATTGATTGGTCAATACAGCCAGGAACTGGAAGATGCAATAGCGAATCAAAGAAGGGCTGTGTGGTGCGGGCTCTAATGGATTTTTCTATTAAATTTCCGGCTGGAATACGAAAACAGACGCTACGGAGTTTTGGCAGAGGATATGAAAACATATCGGCACAACAATCAGAGAAGGAGTTCAAGGACTAACTAAACACTACGGAGAAAGCTCATGGGCTGTGGATCAAGTCGTCCAAGCAAGATTGTGGGCAAACAATGACACACTTAGCTGCATAGGAACTATGCTGCAAAATGATATCTCGGTATTAAGCCAAGACCCGATATCCGGTCACCTAGGCGCAATCCATTACGTTCCGGAAACAAAGATAGCTCAACGGCGCCAGTATGCAACGTGTGGTAAATGTCCAGTCCAGATGGCGTATTGCATTCAATCAGTGGTCAAGTTAAAAGAAGAAGCACGGGGAGATGAAACTAAGCTTTCAATTGTTTAACATTTTGAACAGGTGCATTATCAAGCGTAAATCCATGGCTGGAGATAGCGGTCGGAGGAAAAATGAGGACACATCGCACATTATCACGAGCGGAGGGGATGAATCAGTGTGTATGCGAGATATTACTGGAAAAGTGAGCAAAAGAAAGAGAGCACGGACTCGTCACGAGGATGTTCTTCACGAAGAATCGGAACAAGACGTAGGAGAAATGACGGGTAAAGGGTCAATGAAGGCAGACCTACTTCAGGAAGGAGAGGAACAAAGACTGACGGTCACACCAGATACCTACCACACATGTATCATTCAAGGTACAACCGGAAGTACAATTTCATATTGAATGCTTGTTACAGGAAAATGAAGCGACCAATCATACAGTCTTGTCATTCCTTATGAACAAAATTGCGGTCACACCTGAGGATGAACAACAAGCTATCCTTCGAGCAGACCTCATGGATATTAACATTCGAAGACAGACTAGTGCGCGGTACAGGGTACTAGAGACGACTTTACACCAATGACATACACTAGCGAATCGACTACAAATTACCTAAACTTGAGAAGTATTACGACAGCTATAAACAGAGAACACAGCAAGTGAAGCTGACAGGGTAAAGCCAGTACAAAGAGAGTTAAACCATGAGCTGGAGATGGTGGAGGAACTACAAAGGTACGATAAAACGACTTGCGTATTGGAGCATCACATTAAAATAAAGGCGGAGTTGGAATACTCCTCAATCCTACTTGTGTGGATGATATGGACCTCTGGCACCCCAAACAATGGTCTTTTCGTACTATTGGACTGAAAACCACCGGCTGGTTAGTAAGCAGCGTTTACGTACCAGCGTATACAGTACCTACGAGAGAAGAGTTTTTTTCGAAGCCTGCATGCTTGGAATAAAGGAAAGAATGTAAGAACGCTTACATTTTTCCTAACATGTTGATTGGTCATCAAAGCCTCATATCGTGACGATACTTTAATCCCTTTCTGAAGCATTGCTGCTTTATCTTTATGAACAGGTACAGTATAAATGTTGACTTGCCTACCTTCATGAGAGCATGTGAGTTGGCTGAAAAGAAGAGTACTCTGCAGGTATCAAAGGGGGGGGGCCTTAATATATTAATATTAATAACTATGATGACTGATCCGATCTTCCCGGTCTTGTGACCGGTCGTCATGTACGATAGAATCCATGTTTAATTTCATCGGACCTTGTGTACCCATTGATCTTCGGTAATTAGGTGGACTCTAGATGAGAAAGACGATTAGAATCAGATCGGAGGATGTGACCTTTTCGAGACAGGGGGAGTTCTCGGGTGGAAACCTTCTCCGGAGAACAAATCAGGGATGATACTATATATAAGTATCGCAAAGGCCGGGTCGGGATTCATCAACCGACCGGATCAACCAATAAAACGAGAGATAACGAGAAACCACGATAAAACCATGATCTTCCACAGTAAACCACAACATTATCTCCACGAAACCTTTCCAATTAATAAAAACGTGTTCATAACACGTGCGCGTGGGGGGGGGTGAGGGTCGAAAACTTAAGCAAATCCCGTCAGGGAACTTCCAGTAAGCCAAAATGCGTCTATGCGCGTCTTAACCAGGAAATAAGTTGAGCTCCAGGGGCCTAGTTAACCCTGTTCTCCCAATATCCGTGAGACGTGGCGGAGCGACTCTTTGCTTAGTGATCAGGTTCTCTGGCGATCTTCAACCAACCTAAATCTTCAAGAATCAGCTTGGAACCAGATCGGGATCGCCCTTTTGGGCGTTGTTCATCCGATTCAACACCGATGTTGGCTGAAACCCCTTCTTTCTCAACACCTGGAAGCTGATTCAGGGTTGATCCAAGCCGGTTCGGGACCGGCCCGGGAATCAGGTATAATCAGCCTCGAAACACTTCGAACCACCCCAGGATCACCAAGAAATCGGTATCTTCCGCTCGCTCAACCCTGTCTTTATATGTTAAACTGCGAGGTTGAGCTGAAATCGGCACCCCTCCTAAGGTAATCTGATTTTTTAATGCTGATTCGGAGCAAGTTCACTTGACCCCTGACGCTTGTTTCAAAGTTGATATGCCCCATAAAGCTCACCATTTCACACATTGGACCCCGTCATACACTTAGTCTTCACATTCTTGGGCGGGACCAAATCGTTCGGTCGGTCAACCGAGATCTTAATATCTCATCAGCTTGAACCGCTTGGATCGGCAATGATCCACTCCAATGACCAGGTTCTACCGCGCCTGATATAACAACCGTCCATAACACTGCTAATCACATATGTCTTGACCGGTCCAGTCTCGCACAAACTCGGTCCGGTATCTGGATATTCACATCCGATCGTGATATTTACTGGTCCATTTTTCTCTGGGACAGGGCGTGACAACGGCATCATCTTGTTTTTCTCCGCGTTTTACGATAGCCCGTTATCACTTATGTACCATTCTGAGTAGAACCAACCTGTCCCACCCTTCAATGGTTTTGTCTTGATGGGTGTTCCCACAGCCAACAATCAACAGCCGTATGTGGACCACTTATTCCTGATTTTTGTCGAATCACTCTACCACAGCCGCCCCTGAGACTAACTGTAGCCACGCAACGACTGCAGTTCGACTCACACCATAACGGTATTTCCCACTTGGTGATCATGTCTGATCCGGTTCTGCCTTCTGTTTCTTTCCAGCCCTCTCCGTCTGATCCTGCAGACGATGTCTTGCCTCCAATATCAAGTTCGCCTGATCTGCGTCATTCGGTTACATATCCTTTCCGGCCTCGACTTCCCTGACCACCACGATCGCGGCCATCTCTCTCCTCCGACACCAACTTTTACTTCCTTCCGTCCGCCCCTGGGTTTTGTCACCTGATCCCTTCCGAGCCGTTCCTTTAGCTATCTGGAGCAACCGGCACTCTTAGTGGAAGGGTCTGGTTCGCTCTCCTTAGGTTCGGCGGACACTAGCCGACTGCGGCTGGGCCTTCGGGACGCATTTCCTGAGCTGGCCTCCTTATTGCGAGACCTACCGGACACTTCGTGATGGGTTGTTCAACCAACAAGTTCCAATAGATCGCTTGGAATGGTTCGGCGACTTTCAGCTTTACAGTGGACTACGACCAGCTCTGCGCCCTTCACGACGACCGAAACCGAGACCGGTCAAAGCTGGAAGACCGTATCCAGGTCTTGACAACTGAGCATGATCAGTTATCCGCCGATCTTTCTGCCCTACGTATTTCAGCAAAACCCTTCGACACTGTTGCATCGCTGCAGTTCATGGTTTGTGCCCTATCTATTACTGTCCGCGATCAAGGTAAGTTTCGTTCAATGTGACTTATACAATGCATATGAATAACTTCTTTTACTTCCTCCAGATTAGCGCATCGAAAATATGAAGTACTCAATGGTTAAGATGGTGGACCACCTGCAGTTTCTCGAGGACCACCATCATAGCCATGACCAGTTGATTCAAGAGAGAGTTCTTGCGGTCAAACAAGTGGAACGCTTGGAGGTAGAGACGCCCCATATGGACGAGCAGGTCGACTTCCTGGCCAAACAGCTCTCTGATTCTCATATTGACCGTTCCAGTGTTCAGAAACGGTTGAGAGAGAATCAGAAGGAGGCTAATGATCGTCGGCGGGAGTTAAATCTCGCCCAGGTCAAATTCGAGACCTTGCAGCTGGATGAGCGCACTTGACTCATCGTCTGTCGATCTGAAGAAGGTCGCCCACCAGATAATCGAGCCATTTACCGGTCCAAATGCTGATTCGGAATCGATCCGGAAGGCTTTACGTGGATTTTCACAGTTGGTCGGCGCCCTCGGTCCGGCCAGTAAACCACCGAGCAAGCTTCTTCGATCGGTCCCATCTTCGCCAGCATTTTATCCTGCTTTTCTTTCGCGGGTCAACGTAGAAGTCGATCCGCCGACGGTCAACTAATCGGCGGCGCCTGAACCCACACGGTCTGGTCCTTCCCTGATCCCGGAACCCGTTCCAGCACCGTCGGGAACTTGTCGGCAACTTGTAAGCGGAAATGTAATTCTAAAGGGAAGCCGGTTCCTACCAAGCGTCCTCGCTTTTCGCCCTTGATTCTGATGATGATTCGATGGACTTGGACGAGCGGACCCGGACCGCTTTGGCCAAATCACGCAGTACTGAACGTCGAGCTTCGACAGCAAGCCTTCAGAAACCAGCTTCGTTGAGTCAAGCCATCATTTTACCCTGTTCGGACGACGACGGAATGGACGAACTGGAAGAGAAGCGACATGCTCCGATCACTTCAAGTAGGCTAATGTGACGCCGATCAGCTGGCCTCCAAACTTTACTAGCGTCTTATTCCAGCTTCGCGTTCAGCCGTAAAACGAGATGATTACAGCTACGACCCAAGCAATAAATTCATGGACTTGTATGTTATTTCAGAGAACAGGGCGACAGCAGCTCAACTTGTGTCCTGCCAGCCTTGGGGCGCTCGTCAAGTTTGAGATTTAATACCGATGGGCCTCCAATATAAGAAGAAGATTGTTCCTAGCTGTTTTTCTCGTCCAGGGAGATGGTTTTTTCTGCCAAGTCATCGGCGCCTCCGTGAGACCCTTGACATCCAGGTTTTCTTACGGCAAATGCTGTTCGGGTCATAATCGATTCGAAGCCCTGGAAAGTTATTGCGACCCCTATACCTGGGTTAGATTTCCCCGATCGCTTCTGGTAAAACAAAGCCCTAAAGTTGCGTTTGGACCAATTCTGCGAGGACCATGGTCATGCGATATGGGAATCTACCCATCAGTTCCCGATCACCAGTAACATGCGCAAGTATGATCGGATGGAACATTATTTCCTTACTCGCAACGTGTCGCCGTAGCAAAGACGGGGTCGCTTGGGCTGCAATTTGTGATTTGGTGGTGGATGGCGTCCAAATCAACGCATGTTATTAGAATGTTTTCTTGTTTCCCTCCGTATTGCGCCTGCCTGTTCGCCGAAAAGAAGCGAGAGGGGTTACGCCGGACGCCGGAGATTGGTATCCCGGTTATAGACATCCAACTCCGATCGGCATGTTGCTTTTGTTGACCTTCGTTGATCGCAAGATCCCTGGCGAAACCAGTATCGCCAGAATCCTATGGATCATCCGGGGCTTCAGATTTCTCGTCTGCGTACGAAGTATGGCCCATAATTATCTCGACAACCAGTTTCGTTTCTCTTTAAATCCATTAATACATCGCCGTAACCTTTTTATTGTCGTTTTTGTATTTCATATTCGTGACCATATCTCCAGGTTCCAGATCTTGTCTTCATTTTACCCATTTGATTGTCCCACATGCATGATAATGTAATTATCATGATATATATATGTTCATCGACTCCGAACCAGCTAATTTTAACTGATTTCGTTTTAGTCGGATCGGTTTCGCTAGCTGATCCGTAAAAATACGCCGATCCAGACTATTGGGATTCCTAGTCGCCTTCTTCATGAGTTTGCATAATTCCGAGTCGGTTCCGTCTCACCCGACCACGTTCAAACTCTCGCACTAAAGCTTCACAGTGAAGATCCCGTTCATCCAACCAAGTCGGATCGTCATAAGCTTTCCGCTGGACCAGTGAATCACGATAGGTACGACCAAATCGGGTCCTTTTGCCCGATCGGGTATCAAAAATCTTCTCAACTTCGAATTTATCTTGATCCAACACTTTCTCCCAACTATCTCCAAGTAAACGAGCCTTGTTGAAATCGAACCTTGGCTGATCTTCGATTGGTAACCTGATGTTTGGACGATTAGGAAACTCCCTGATCAGCTTCAGTTTCGACAAATGGACGATATGAAAAACTCCATAATCGGTGCCTCCGTGATCAACCGGGCGGCATGATCGCCGATAAGCTCAGAGACACGGAACTGTCCGTGTAACATATGCGCTAACTTCCTGGCATATCCTTCTTTCACACGATCCAGGTAAAGCCAGACCCTTGATCCCGGTTCAATATTATGGTAAGCAACCTGATCGTTATTCCGATCAACTCTTTCTTGGATCACCCTCCGGAGTCGTTCATTGACCTGCTCTCGCGCATGTTGGTAATGGCGCTGTAGTCCCATACGCCACCAACGGGCCACGCGATCCCGACCTCTGGTACATCCGACGGGGATCACCGATTTGATAGTGGATGGAGGGTTCCAACCATACGCCAAATAGAAGGGAGTATCTCCCCTGATCCGATCGAAATAGGTATTTAGCGCAAATACCAGTCTTTCCGCATATTCGTCTCAATCTTGTTGGGCGGAATCAGCAACATACATTTTTATAGCTCTGGTTAGCGTCAGTATCATCCGTTCGCTTGCAACCGGTAAGCCATAGTCGGAAAACCTCAGCCATAAAACCCGGTTCACGATCATGTCTGATTAAATCGCCCGAAAGCACATTCTTCATAACTGCGGGCGACCTCTTGGGCTGCTCGAGTAGACCCAGCTTTGACGATCACCAGTCCGGTAAATATATTTGCCCAGATCAGCAGTTCCCTATTGCTTTTAAATGATTTCGGCAGGGAAGGGATATGATCCATCGCTATTACTTGAAAAAGGTATGTTGCCCGGATATTTCCGGGCGATCTACCTCGAATAATCGACATACCTTTCCCGATTTCACAATCCATACTCGTGCCAACAAACCTTTGGTCACTCCGATACAGACCCCTTCAGTGAAAATGTTTATGGGTTCGAAGGTACGTCGGCCAACACCTTGATGACCACCCCCCAAACTGGTGCAAAATATTGGCTTGCAAAGTTTCCGGAGTCACCAATTTTTCTGACCGATCAAGATCCGCCGTAAACTTGATCAGCATAAGTTACTTTCATCCATCTCATAGTTGGGAAGCAATCGTAGCATAATTCTTCGCTTCGTTTTGGCTCAAAAATTCCCCAGATCACCACTCAAAAAGGCTTTTAAATCCACAATTCTTTTTATCCATCTTGAGCTTTAAGGATCCTTTCGATCCGCAGCTTCTGAACTTTTCTTCCGTCAACCTTTCTTGAAAAACCGGCTTGCGAGGTGCCGATCTGGTTCGCGATCTAGTCATGATCGATACTTGTACTGATTTTTCTTTATCCTTACGAGCAAACCAGCTCGGGTAACCAGTTCATTTTGATCAGTTCATCCAACATTACATTGTCCGTGATACCCGATCCGGTCTGATCACGCATGGCTATTGTGGCAAGATGGTCAGTACTCCCGTTCCAGTCGCGTTTCACGTTGAAGAAGTCATGATTCGGCCATACTCGTAGAATTTTAATAACGCGATAATTAACTTCAGGCACGGCGCCTCACAGTCAATCTTCCCAGGAATTTGCCGAATCACAAAATTTGAGTCTTCCACATATGATTGCCCTTCTTTTCTTTTGTTTTTAAGGGAGATCCAATTCTAACCACAAACCACGGTATTCAGCTTCGTTGACTGTAATACCCGGAGTATAATCTAAACCAGCAGATATGATGGTCCACTCCATTAATTTCCACAACAAAACACAATATGTTCCTACACATTTCTTTACGCTCGCTTATCCATCGAAACTTATGACGATCAGATCCTCATCCGAACCCACAATATGTGGGGGTATAATGATCGATTCTCGCGGTTGTTTCTGAGGAGCAACCTTGATCAGGGCATCGTCGACTTCTGACCGGGGGGTGATACTGGCTGCTAGGGTACCGAGAATTTCTTCTCCACCCTTAGTACATTTGATGATTCCAGAGTCCACTGCGATAAAAGCGCTGACCATCGCCCCAGTCTTCCAACAATTCCGGTCGAAGACAATACCCAGGCTAGGGTATACCGTCTAGAAAGTACCTTAATCTGTCTGGTCACCAGCATAGAAAATATACATCCAATATGCGTAATAGTGCCAGTACTTCTTTATTCACCATACCATAGTTGACCTCATTCGTTTTCAACGTCCGGCTTGTAAGCGTCACTGGACAATACACTCCATCGTGAACTTGGACCAGTGCGGCTGATATTGCCCACTTACTTGCATATAAAATCATCACGGAAATCTTCTCCGGATCGAAATGTTTTAATATCGGGGTCAAAACATCTTCGCCTTCAGCATACTGAAAGCTACCATAGCTCGTTCCATATGACTTTCCGATCCAGACACGATTCGGTTGATCAGAGAGCCGGGTTTGAGATCCGATCGGTTGATTTCAGTTTCGGGACTGGTTTCGTCCTGTGTTTTTTCCAACTGATCACGTTCTCGTAGCCTGTGATAATCAACTTCTTTCAACTCGTATAATTTAGCAGCAAATATCGAAGAATCTCCGATAAACCGGCTATAATAATTCAGAGATCCGAGAAAAGACTGCATAGCCTTTAGTGATCGGGGAAAAGGAAGGTTTCTAAGTGCACCAAAATCCTTCGGATTCGCCTCCAAACCTTGAATCGACACATTATGACCAAGATAAGCGACCTTGGGTTGACCCCAGAAGCTCTTGCCCACACTGATCGATAAATTCCAGCGTTCGGAGGTGTCAAAGAGTCGTTCAGATTTGTTGCATAAAATATCCCATGACGTTGCCGTAACCAAGATATCGTCTATATATGATCGTCTTCCCAGGGCTGATTGTCTCTGGTCCTGGTCCGGTTCACCTTCCGTGAACACATCGTGCAGATCGGTAACCTTCCGGTCGGCACTGTTCTGAAAATATCCATAGAGGGCATTGCCCATCAACCTTGAATAGATCTGCGGAGCGTTCTTCAGTCCGAACGGCATCGGATTCCATTCGAAAAGGCCGAAATGTGTAACAAAAGCTGATATCTCCCGAGCACGATCGGTCATCAAAATTACCCAGAAACCACTAGCCATGCCTAATGAACAAACCATAAAACTTTATCTAGATCCTCAAGTAAATTTTTTATCAAGGGCATCGGATAAACCATCAACTTCTTGAGGCGTTTCACCATCCTGTAGTCGATACGGAGTCGAATATCAACTCCAATCTTTTTTCACAATCACAATCGGGGATGCCCACTGCGATGTTAAGGGTCGGATAATTTTCGTACTTAACAGGCCCTTGATCAGGTCGGATAGCTTTTCCCGGTATCGTGGCGCGACTTTGCGACAACGTTGAGCGATCGGATTTGCATTTCCCACGTCAATATCACAATCAACTCCGTAAGCAGTTGAGTGTAGGGCATTACCCTTTCCCCAATCCATAAAAAACTTTTTTTCCAGATGATCTTCTGTTGTTGATCGATCTGCTCGGGAATATTTACTTCAGGATCACCGACTTGTAGATCTTACAGGGTGACCTCAGGTATGTTGAGTGATACTTCTGGCAAAACTCCCATCTGTTTCTCGATATCTTCAAAGTATTGATCACCACCTTCATGTATACATACTGATTAATCCACCGGATCTATTCCATCCGGTTCGGTGTCGGACCGGATTGCCCCCAGCGAATCATCGGACTGGTGATCAACTTCGGGTTCCACTTCGTCTTTAGCAACTACGACAGGTTCATGTTCCACTTCGTCTTTAGCAACTACGACAGGTTCATGTTCCAATTTCTCCCCAAAATCTCGATTCTCACAAATTCCATTAGCGTCAGAGTCGTCTTTGATCATCATCATTTTCATCTTCCGGGTCCGTGGCAAACGGTGATCCGGGTCTAATAACGTTCAAAATACGTGGGCCTTTTTCAACACGACTTTCGCCCGTCGCTTTTACCAACAATCTCTTATCAGTAACTTGGTCGGAGTTGTATATTCCGGCTTTTTAACTAAAGGTGAGGTGTCTTCGTCTACCCAATATTCATCACTGACCAGGTCCGTGGTGGCTTGATACGCCAGATTCTGCCATTTAATGTATCTTCGTGATCCCACTGAGACATACCCTATCTGTCGAGGTACTTTCCCTTCAGGCAACCACATCCCTAGGATCATGTCTTCATGAACAATGAATGACTGATCAGATATGTTGGTAATCCTGATATAGTTTGATTTACCAATCCCTGTTACGAAAGTCGGTACCCATCGTTCACCACGAGTTAACCACAATTTCTGTTACCGATCAGTCGACCGGATCATCACATCAACCGTAACGTATTGCATCAGATTATGAGCGCAAATTTGATGTCTTAGCTTTTTCACGATAATTTCATAGAGAATGCATGGATTTGGACGGTTCAAACACCAATGAAAAGCCGATTTACGTGACCAAAAGATGGAATAATCGAAAACCTCAGCCAATCACGTCATTTTTCTCTAGAGCGGTTAAAACTCTGAAATTCGGTTATTTCCGACATCAGTTTATGAGCGGGCCACTATTCACAGGAGGTCCACTATTTGGATCAATTTTGCGCAGATCAGACAAAAAACATAAGGGTTTTGCACAGACGAGACAAAAACATAAGGATACATAAATTTACTTTGCTTCTACCGTGTACTGTGGATCCCTCATCGAGCTATTTTTCCTGCTTCTTATTCGTATTAAACCTCATTTTTACTTTTATATATGTTGTTGTGAAGAGAGAATCATACAATAATAGCAGAAGGACGGCTATCACCATTTTGAACGTGTACTGACTTGAGCTATCTCTTCTTGCTTGCTAATTAGCATACTAACTTTTAAATTGCTGCCCTGCATATGCATTATCTTTATTTGTAAAGCAACCTAAACGGAAAAAATTAATATCCCGATTAAAACTGAGTGCTACACGGGCGTCTAAATTAATCGATTATTGCCAATTAGCCTTGATTGGGGTCCCCGTTTAGGCACTACTTCATAATCTTAAGATCGCTACGTAGCATGTTGGCGAAGCGAAATACATTTATCGAGAAGTATGTCAGATATCTTTTCTATTTCGTTTTTCATACCTCACCTACATCTCAACCTCATCGACGTTAACATAATCTAAGCGCCGTTTTCGACCATTCAAGTCTAAATCATCTCTATACTACGGTAGTACTAAATTGACACAGCGTCGGAAGCGTCATAAACTGCTGCGTCGAAAATCCCGCCAATCATCAGTTGCAATTTCTTTATGGTGAATGATGATTGATCCGTCTCGGGTTTTGCGCTCATAGACTGATGTAACTCATAATCTGATGCAATACGTTACCTCAATGTTTTCATACTGACCCATTTTGAGCATCTGCATATGGGTACCCTATAATTGTGGTAAAGCGATTAGAAAATGTTAAGAATGAAGTGGACCACACATGGCCGTAGATTGGTGACGATGGAACACCCATCAACATAAGACGGTTGATAGGTGGGAAAGGCCGATCACATTTACGGTGAAAAGGTGGCGGACAACGGGTATTCGCGATGTGAAGAATCAGCCAAGTACTGTCATTACGCCCAGTCCCAGACACTGATGGAACGGTGGAGATCACGATCATGATCATGATCACAATTACTAAGTGGAGTTCCCGTGGATGTACAACGAGTTGGAAATACAGCAATTGGTGACATGACGTGTCAGGGACAGCCATCTAGCCGATCAATGAACCGTGTAGTTGATGAAGTGGATTATGACACGAAGTTTCGGCCCGATCGCCCGAGCCAACTGTTTATGCTCAAGATATGAAGATCAGATGTGGAATGAAATGGGGCATGTGGAATAACGAGATGTGTGAGTGATGATGACCGATTGATTTGTCCGAGGATGACGTGACAAGGCCCGATTAGGCCTGATCAGCCGAGATCAGTGTGATTTGGTTGCCCCGACGGGGTATAAAGGTCGGAAGTATGGCTGAGCAGATGAATGAAGTCGTGGTGATGGTGACCCAGACAGTTCCCGAGGTGATCAAGGGCTGATCGCCCTGATTACTGCCTGATCACTCGGCTGATCACTATGCCGATCGTCATCGGGGCTGATCAGCCTCAAACCGGCGTCCAGACGCAAAGGCAGGTGAAGTTCTCAATTAAGTCGGGCTGGATATGAAGTGAACAAGTGTCAGAAGGGCAGATCTCAAGTGGTTTCCAAGTCGTTTATCGAAGATCGGGATGGGTTGAAGATCTTTATAGGAGTCGGGTCGTGATCAGGGCAGAAGTGGTACAGATCAGCTTGAAGGTGCAGCCAGGATGGGCAAGGTGGTGCTATGCAACCGTGCGACGAAGCGAACAGGTTCGAAGTATAAATCAGGCATGAGTTGGTGTATGGTACACTAGGTATAGGACATTGCATATATAATAACAGGTTTTGATTTTCCCCCTAAGCAAAGAGTCGCTCCGCCACGTGTTGCGGTCATTGGGAGCACAGGGTTGATTAGTCCCCTCTTGCTCAACTATTTCCCGGTTAAGACGCGCTTAGACGCATTTTGCTTACCGGAAGACCCCCGACGGGTTTGTTTTAGGTGATCGAACCTCACCCTCAACGCACACGTGTTTGGAACACGTCATTAATATTGGAAAATGTTTTGTGGAGATAACGTCTGTGGATTACTGTGGAAGATCGTGGTTTGATCGCGTTTTCTTGGTTTCTTGTTATCTCTCTCTCTCATTGGCTGGCCTGATCGGACGAACTTTCCCGATCAGTGCCTAGATACTGATTAAGTATCGACCCCAACCCGTTCTTCGGTGAAGATTTCCACCCGAGGACACCCCCGTCTCGAGAAGGTCATCCCCTCCGACCTGATCAAGATCATCGTTTACGTCACCGAGTCCACCTGAGTGAGTGTAACCGCCCCTGATCAACGGGTACACAACGTGTGATGAAGTTGAACACAGATCCTGACGCGCATGACGACCGGCCAGATGACCGGGAGGATCAGATCAGTTACCATAATGGTGATTCATCTGATTCTGATGCTGATCAGGATCAACGGAGTACCCCCTCCGATAGTTGGTCGTCCGGGCAGTGGGTATCCGGATTCCGCCCAAAACTTCGGCCATGGATTTTGAAATCGGATCCAGCATATAATGGACGTCGACCGGATAACTGTATCTGCACATCGTCTGGGAGGTTCAGGGTTCCATGAGAAAGATCAAGCCGTATACCGGCTGGTACCATGAAATCCATTTCCAGTATCGCGTCCTGACCGTCTAACCGGCCAACCAAAGCATTGAAATAATAGACCAGGGAACCGGCCAAGATGAATTTGACATGGGACCGACCTTCGATCATATACGAACTTTCACCGATCCCAACATATTCTTGCCTCTGGGTACTGTCTATACGACATCCCATCTACGAGCAAATGCGGAGTCAATAAAATCGAGACTTCTGCTCCAGGGTTAAATAGAATAGTGACTTTTTTTGGTTTAATCCATTTGTCGGGAGAGTGATCCTTCCAGTATCCTCGAGATTCACCGGGTAGTAGATCCAACTCCATGATCACGTTCGATCTGGAATATTGGTAAACTCTGAGACTGCAAATCGGACATCGATCGGCACAATTTGAAAAAGAACATGTATTGTCGGTTATCTCCTTTTCCTCAAACTTGTTTTTGCTACCGACGTATGCATATATGCAGAACATAGACCGCTCGGCTCGAACCAGATTCCAACCTGGCGAGCGATCTAGTTTAACATTTTCTCGACATCCGGTGGGAGCATGCCGGCATCTTTAGTCGACACGTACCACTTGCACATCTGATTGAAAAAATCTTCAATCGGGCAGGACCCGGCATCGTGAGCTTTCGCACAGGTTTTACATACAAAAAAAACAATGATCCAAAGGGTGACCACTACGATCACACCACGTGATTCTCTTCCAGCAATCATGATCTCCATGTTTAGTTGACCCACAATGCACGCATTTCTTGCGAGGTCGGTCGTGATCAGGTTGGTTTCCGCCGGATTACCGTTCATCAACACTATTAATCGATGTTCTCGAACGGAGTACCGGCTCCACCGGGAAGATATGGCGATATTGTTCTTCATCTGAGCCTAAACTTGGACGACAATCTTCTGCCCAACTGGAACTATCCGATTCCTTCGCAATCATCCGGATCACTCTTTCCGGCGGGGCCGCTAATGGCTTGACCTGGTCCGGGTGTGGTTTCGATCGGTACCGGTTGGATCCTACCTCGACCTTGGGTTCTCGACTTTTAGCTCGCTGTAACGTCCTCAAAGTCAGTTCCAATTCTTCCGCGTTACGTATGCGAAGTAGAATTAGCTGATCGGCCAAATCGCGGTTGTCCAAAGTGCCGATAAAATGTTCCACATGTTCGCGAGCCATATTCGCGTGTCGTGGATCCTTGATCAGCATTTTGGCTTGCAGACCAGCAACATTCAACCGGTGTAAGTATTCAATCGGTGTTTCATCGGATCTTTTCTTTATATGGTAATACTGTCTCGCGACAGACACCCCTGAATTGTAATATTGCTCCTGAAATTCTTCTTCAAACAGTTGAGACCACTTAAATGTACTTCTCGGCTTAACTGCTTTAGCCAGTTCTTGGCCGGTCCCTTCATCCGATCAGCGAAAATCAAACATCTTTCACCTCCTGGTGTTTAATCTCTCAAAAAGGCTGATTTCGTCCGACTCAGCCAGGCTCTCGCCTGATCGTCATCCACATCTTTTCCGATAAAATCTATTAAATTCACAGATCGCCTACATCCGGACTCGAGTGATTGTTCCAGTATCACTATCAAATGCTTGCGTCGAAGCCATATTTGCCTTACGAGGCATCACCATATCCAAAACGTCTGGATCGAAGTGTTGGCTGATCTCCCCATTTGATTCCGTATCCACGTCGCTTCGTGGGGGTGATTTATGGAATCGGTCTTGATGACTGGTTTGACATATTGGTTGAACAATCCCGGCTGATCGGACTGATTCCATCTCCACATCTACAGGTTATTGAGCCGGTTTAGCCATCGTTTGATTCATGTTCGGGTTCGGTTGCCATGTTTGCCCTTGTCGAGGTGTATACTGGGGTAATCCATGTTGTTCTCTCACTAACCGGTTCATCATAGACGTAAACATGGTTTCTCATTTGTTCCGGAACTTCCGGTATGCCGGTAGGATTATTGTTGGGAGTCGGGTTGTTTTGTGCAATTTCTTAAGCATCTTCAAAACTGTCTTCTGGCCCGAATCGACCTAATTCAGGCTTTGTTTTCCTATGCTGCAACTCGGTCTTGAAGTTGGGCTTCCTGATTCCCTTCTGGCCCAATGTCATACGAGTCACACCAACCAAGGATTCGGTAGAATCCGCTCCGGACCGGGATGATGATTGATATATCGATTCGATATCCATAGGATATTTTACCAACTGTGATCGGTGTGAAGGATCAACCGGCGGTGACCACGGGATTCGCCTTAAGAAATGAGTTAAGGTGATCGCACAGTGTTATCATAGCCTCTCTGATCGTTCCTTGGTCTAGATCGAACAGCATATTTGCGTCGAACGCACCAGTAGTGAAAGCAACTTCGTCAATCTGGGCCAGCCGAATTCTGATCAGGACGGGTTGTCTACCGTGATAACCGGTTTAGTCGATAGACCTTCCAGCTTCCCCATGATCGTAGGGTTTGATGATTTTCATCACCAGGTTGTTACCTAGAAATTTGTGAAACTCACAAGGGTAAAACAAGCGTTTTACATCCTGAACCGTTGTATTTTCGGCTGGTTTGGTCTTCTCTTCATCTTCTTCGAACATCTTCGGTTTAGGTTTCATATGTTTTTTAGGTGGATCATATCGATCCATCCCCATGTTTTTTCTTTCTTTTTCCATTTTCTTCTTGTGCATAGGATCGAGGTTGGCACCCCGATCCTTTTATAGTCAACTTTAATTTAACCCGGATCGGCTCTGATCGGAGCCTTGTAGGGAGTTGGTTCATCTTTAGTTTCGACCTGGAACTCCACCGGACCAGGTCACCCATCGCTTCCTTTTAATTTGGACAGCATCCGAGGCGATACGCCTTCATCTAATACATCCGAAAAAGTTTCCTCCACTTTGATTTTTACATTTTTCATCTTCAAATAAATCACGGTAATATCCAGAGTCACCAATGGATCCGGGCACGCGCACCATTGTGGTGGAACCAATTTTCAAAACCAGAACGGAGGTTTGGGTGGAAATTCGGATACCCACGAGCCCAGACGAAAAACTATCGGATGGGGTACTCCGTTGATCCTGATCAGCATCAGGATCGGATGAATCATCTTTATGATGACTGATCCGATCCTCCCGGTCTTGTGACCGGTCGTCATGTACGATAGAATCCATGTTTAATTTCATCAGACCTTGTGTACCCATTGATCTTGGTGGTTACACTCACTCAGGTGGACTCTACATGAGAAAGATGATTCGAATCAGGTTGGAGGATGTGAACTTTTCGAGACAAGGAAAGTTCTCGGGTGGATACCTTTTCAAGAGAACAAATCAGGGATGATACTATATACAAGTATCGCAAAGATCGGGTCGGGATTCTTCAACCGACCCGACCAACCAATAAAACGAGAGATAACGAGAAACCAAGAAAACCACGATAAAACCACAACTTAATTCCCGGTTAAGACGCGCATAGACGCATTTCGGCTAACTGTATATCCCCCGACGGGATTTCGACCCTCATTTTCTCACGCCCACGAGTTTTGAACACGTTTTTATTAATTGGAAAAGTTTCGTGGAGATAACGTTGTGGTTTAGTGTGGAGGATCTAAGGTGGGAGGGTCGGATGGCCTCAATAAAGATTTCTTCAAGACTTCACAGGGGAAACGCTGGCATTTCTAGTATCAGTTTACAAATGGCTTTTGAAAGAAGCTGATCTCCCCAAGTCATTCCTCCAAACCACTATTATCCTCTCACGTATGAAAGGAGACTCCGTTAACACAAAAGATTACAGACCCATTTCATTGCTGCAGACAAGCTACAAGATTTTTAGCGAGCTGTCTTCAATTAAGGACGCTTGATCGGCGACGGACAACAAGGATTTGTTTATGGCAGACGGATGGACCGAGCGGTTGTGATGATGTTCGATGCTTTACAAGCAGGAGCGGCATTACCCAAAGTGGACAAGTCAGACAGCCGATGTATCCTGTTACTTGACTTTGCGAAAGCATATGGTATGGGCGACACGGAGTATCTTCTCACGTGATGGATAAGTTTAGATTTTCGAAGGATTTCCAGACTCCGATCAGACAAATACACAAAGGGACAAAGGCTCAGTTTTTAGTGAACAGTGAGATCTTACAACCCTTGACGATCAAGTCCGGCATACGAAAGGGATGTCCAATAGCACCGTTGTCGTTTATACTAGCTGTGGAAGGAAAAAACAGAGTGCCGGTCAATGGAGGAATAGTCAGCTACACGCACAAGTTTTCGTCTTTTGTAGACGATTCCACTGTTTACTCACAAAGCTCCAATCACATAGGTAATGTACTAGAAGTAGGCAAGCGATTTGAGAAGGGATCGGGTCTCCAGGTTCAACCTTACAAATGTAAGTATTTACTTTAAATGCGATGGTTATATGCGAGTAATGGGGGGGGTATTCCTGTTGTGGTGGAGCCGATTTCAAAAACCATGACAGAAGACTTGGGTGGAGTCCGGATACGCACTGGCCTAGACGACCAACTATCGGAGGGGAACTGCGTTGATCCTGATCAGCGTCAGAATCAGATAAATCACCATTATGGTGACTGATCTGACCCTCCCGGTCATCTGGCCGGTCGTCATGCGCGTCAGGATCTGTGTTCAACTTCATCACACGTTGTGTACCCGTTGATTGGGGGTGGTTACACTCACTCAGGTGGACTCGGTGACGTAAACGATGATCTTGATCAGGTCGGAGGGGATGACCTTCTCGAGACGGGGGTGTCCTCGGGTGGAAATCTTCACCGAAGAACGGGTTGGGGTCGATACTTAATCAGTATCTAGGCACTGATCGGGAAGTTCGTCCGATCAGGCCAGCCAATGAGAGAGGGATAACAAGAAAACGAAGAAAACGCGATCAAACCACGATCTTCACAGTAATCCACGACGTTATCTCCCCAAAAACCTTTAAATTTTAATGGCGTGTTCCAAACACGTGTGTGTTAGGTGAGGTCGATCACCTAAACAAACCTTGTGGGTCTTCGGTAAGCCAAAATGCGTCTAAGCGCGCTTTAACCGGGAAAATGTGAGCAAGAGGGGACTAGTTTACCCTGTGCTCCCAATGACCGCAACACGTGGCGGAGCGACTCTTTGCTTAGGGGGAAAATCAAAACCTGTTATTATATATGCAAAGCCCTATACCAAGTGTACCATACACCAACTCATATGCCTGATTTATACTTCGACCCTGTTCGCTTCGTCGCACGGTTGCATAGCACCACCTTACCCATCCTGGATGCACCTTCAAGCTGATCTGTACCACTTCTGCCCTGATCACGGTCGGGCTTCTATAACGATCTTCAACCATCCCAATTTTCGATAAACGACTTGGAAACCACATGAGATCTGCCCTTCTGACACTTGTTCACTTCATATCCAGCCCGACTTAACTGAGAACTTCACCTGCCTTTGCGTTTGGACGCCGGTTTGAGGCTGATCAACCCCGATGACGATCGGCATAGCGATCAGCCGAGTGATCGGGTAGTGATCAGGGCGATCAGCCCTAGATCACTTCGGAAACTCTCTGGGGCACCATCACGACGTTTTTGTTCGCCCGCTCAGCCATACTCCTGACCTTTATCTCCTGTCGGGATAACCATATCACACCGATTTCAGCCGATCGGGCTGGATCGGGCCTTCTCACGTCATCCTTGGACAAATCCATCGGTCATCACCATTTGCCTTGACTTGACATTACTCGCACGACTCGCCATTCCACATGCTCCATTCCACTCCACATCTGATCTTTGTATTTTGGGGCATAATCAGTCGGCTCGGCCGATCGGGCCGAAACTTCGTATCATATTCCACTTCAACGTCTGCATCGTTCATAATTCGGCCCGATTACTATCTCCGATGTGCCACGTCATCATTGCTTCGGTATTCAAACTTGTCTCTGCCGATCTCATCATACATCCACGTGAACCCCACTCCATAAACGTTATTCCGATCGCGATCGTGATCTTCGCTGTTCCGTTAGTATCTGGGACCGGGTGTAGTAACTGTGCTTGGCTCATTCCTTCATATCACGAGCACCCGTTGTCCACTACATTTTCGTCGTATGCTCGATCAGCCTGTCCCACCCATCAACTGCCTCACGTTGATGGGTGTTCCATCGTCACCAATCAACGGCCATGTGTGGTCCACCTCATTTTCAATATTTTTCCAGATCGCTTTACCACACTGTGGCTCAACAAAGACACACGACCATGTAGCTAGGCTATGAAGTGGGAACACAACAGTTAAATAACAAGAACTGGGCAGTCTGATTGTCAAAATTCAAGAGAAGACTCCTCAATACCGCAACGGAATGTGGTTCTTTTATTGGGGAACGATAACGAGTGCAACTCTTTAATGCGCTTGTGATTCCAGCCGTTCTCTTTACGGCAAAGAGGTTCCATCCGGACTCAAATGAGATGAAGCTGATGGTGACTTTGTCGAAGAACTACATCTGGGCGAAGACGACGGGACATGAAAAAACAAACACAAAATCTCGCCTCTTATGGTTTACGCGCCAAAGTCAGCAGGATGGGTAAGGCTTTTCTCCATACATGCAGCAATCCAAACGCTTTATGTAAAAGAGGCAACCTGTTGGCTATTGGAACCGCGCGACAGGTTCAATCAAGCGTGAAGAAACTGGCGTCGAATGTTTCAACCCGGCAAGGGCACGGGTCATGTCTCCCCCGGATCAAGAACAATACCTTTAAGGCACAATAAACGGCAATTGATGTCAAACTCAACAAGGCGGTTGTTGGAGCAGCATCTCGGACCTACGCCAACAGAGGTAGCAGCTGTTAGAGACACGTGTCTAACTTATATAAGAGACAACAAACCCAACGACCACGAGCAGTCATTGGGGATAAGCGAAGGTGATTTCATAACAGTAAGGGCAAGCTATCAACTTTTGAATGGCATGACAATATGCCAAAGAAAATAGCGGCATTTTGGGGTCGTTTAGTTGGTGGAGAAATCCTTGGATCCTAGAGTCGCAGATGGTCCTACTTCAAAGCAAGAGACACGATCGCGTCCCGGATAAGTCCATAGGAGACTTGGGGATCCGCGGGATCCAAGAGGATGCGTTCCGATGGCACGCACACCTTTCAACTGAGCGTAGGCATACAAAAGTAAAGTTGATGCGGTGGTTTATAATCATATGTTATTCAAGGGTTTCTGAAGGTCTATGCATCGGAGCAGCACCCAGCTATCAACTGACAGGGACGCCAAAGGAGTTTACTGAGGTTAAATGGATTCAAAAAACCGAAAGCAGAATGGAAGCGACAGACGGACAAAACAGGTGCATCGGGAGATCCGAAAGACGGGGGGACGGCTTATTGTGAGATCGCGTTGATGATAAGACTAAAACACCAGAAGAAAAAAGACATACATGATTGAGAACGATTATATTCGAGGCGCACATCCAGCGTTACATGGCTACCCGTGGCGATTGGATCCATCAGGTATTGTGAAGTCGCGAGTACAGTGGATACGTCAATCCTTCCGGAAATTTTATTAAAGACGGCTGGGTGGAGCCTTACCGAACTTGAAGCCAAGTGGAGCGAAAAAGATGGGGGATGATTGGAAACGATCAGTTCGCGCGACAGACGATAAAAGAGGTCTAGGCCAACAAGCATATACTCTCGGATTATCAAGTTTGAGTGATGTATCGTGTGGCGACTTTTCAGTTAAATGTTTTACGATGAATACTTGACGGAGCGGAGCTGCCCTCTCGAGCGGTCATGTCGTGATAAGGAAAAAGGGGCCACACATATCGTGGGGGGGGGTCAGCGGGCCCAAGCCGTGTGGACCCGATAAGGTTTGTTTAGCGTTTAGGCAAACTGGATATCAACAAATTACAGACATTCTTCGCGATGAGGCAAGCTCCAGGAGAGTCAGCAAGTATGACCAATAAATTAGGAATTTTAAATATTCATTATGAATTTTTTTTAAATAAGAATAAATATTATTTTGAATTATTTAATTTTTGAAAGCGGAAAAAGGTTCTTTCCGTCGAGTATTTCTTGGATGCCAGATGAGGTGGAGCTTGGCCTCATAATCTATGAAGTGATAGCACGGTGCACGTAAATGTAGAGAAGATAAAGAAGAACTTGCTTCGAAGCAGGCAAATGGAATTTTATGGTACTTTTATCAAGGCCACTAAGCATTTTGTCTGTAGAGACATTCAAGTAAAGTTCCTATACCTCACTAAAAAATTTTTTGTAGATATGCACATAAAAGTGCAAGTGTAGCGGATTCAATCTTCTTGTGGGTTTTGTTGTTGTTAAATTGTGGTCTATTTAGCCTTAAATGCTATTGACTACAATAAAATTATGTAAAAATCAAGTAGAATTATTTGATTATTCAGATGAGCGGACCCGATCGTCTCCAACCGAGGTAGTTTGAATAAATGCCCGTCGTTCCCGCACTCTTCCCCTTCTTGCTGATAACATTCGAGACATATTTGCAATCGAATTCCTTGAAACCTTCGAATGTGGTGTTTTGTTTTGTATCCCACCAGTGCCTGAACTTGTGAAACGCACTTTGTCCACATCCATTCATGATGTTCTCGTCCCTTCAACCGTTGCTCTCAATGTATCTCCATATTCCTTGTATGCCATAATGCAGTTGTACCTATAAAAACAAAAGCCCGCCACAAGCGTTTAAGCGGAGACTTGTAGGCCTGTGTATTTTCCCCACAGATTTGTTGATCGAAGACGCCAACTACGATTTCAACCCGGTTGTTGATGACGATGACGAATACATGGTTTCAGTAACCGACGACGATCCATATTGGGATTGCGACAGCGGCGGCGGAAGTGATGAAAACGAAGAAGCAAACCAAGACCTTGACGACGACAAAGAGGATTTTGTTGCATCGACCGACGTCGGCCGGCTCACGATCGAGGATTCGGCAGTCCAAGACGGAAACGACGATGCATCAAAGCCGGCAACTCCTGTGCTTCCAGTTTCTGCCCAAGTTGAATCCTTTGGAGCACTGAATGCCAGAAAGCTTGCCAAGGCAAGAGCAATAGCAGCAAAGGCCAAGGGGCGAGGGAATGTAAAGGCTAAAGCCAATGCGAGAAACAAGATTATCATTGCTGCTGCTCAGACGCGTCGCTTGAATTATCAAGTCAAGTCATTCTTGATGAAGAGGCTTAACGATAAGCATATCAGAATTGTCAAGGGTTTCGACAAGGCTTATGATATTTTCAAGCGATATGCGTTCTTTACAAAGGCACCAAGGCTAACGGTGATCCCTACGCCATTACGAACTACCTGCTCAATGCTCATTACCAAGAAGGTGAAGTACGAAGACGCCATGAGCGGCCTTAATACCGTACTAAACACAGTTTTGACGATAATGTCTTCTCTGGGTTCCTCTTGAACGCAATGCCTGTATTGTGGGAGCGTGATATGCGTATTTGGTGCGGAAATCGTGCTATCTTGCCTCTCCAAGAGATTAAGCGTAACTTGGAGTCCCACCTGACCAAGTAACTCCCGCAAGAAAGATTCGCGCTACCCCGGGTACACCCGAAAGTATTGAAACCTTGATTGAACATTCTCAGGTATCAACTGCTCCTGTCGCAAATGTTCAAGCCCTCACGGGTACCAACACTGACAGTCGCCGCATATGCTCGTACTACGAGCACTTAAATCCTACAACGGCTACGTGCCGTGTGTTGGTGAAGCACATGTCGATTGGTCAGGTAAAACAAACACGGTTATCTCTACCAACTTCACGTTGCCGAGCATAACATGAGCACCCGACGCAACTTGACCAATGTCAACATCAATCATCCACATCCATACCCGCGTGGCATCGTCCGCAACAGTAATTGGGGCAGGTAATTCTAGTCAACGGGAATACGGTCAAGGCAACCGCAATTCCGGTCGTGGAAACAGCCAAAGTAATTCCAGCTAACATCACAGCGCACCTTTAATGGTAGCAGTGATGCCTACAACAATAGTAACGGTGACTACAAGAGTGGGAGCACCAATTTCAACGAATGCAACAACGGCTACTATCCGTCCCGTCACTACAACAGCGCGATGATTGCCATTACCGCCGCCACTATGTCGACGTTCGGTTTGATTGCCAAGATGACTTTCAAGGATGTTGATTCGATCTGGACTATCGACTCTGGTTGTACGCGGCAAGTAACGTATAACCAAGCGTGGTTCACGTCAACAACGCCTTACACAAGCTGGATCAGCGCGGGTGGGAAGAACCAAATCCCGATCCTTGCGATTGGTGATATCTTCCCTAAAGGTCATTGTTTCCAAGGGACAACCTCAGACACTCAGATACACAACGCTCCCTACACGCCCGAACAATTTTTTTTTCGGTGGCTGCTGCTGTGAAAGAAGATTTCCGCTTTTCTTTTAATCGCATGCAGCGATTAATACGAGCCAACATTTTAGCGAGAAGGCCAAAATTACCACGCATGCTGACATGTACCAACCAATTCATGCCAAGTCCGAAGACGAAATCTACCAGAACCCGTCGGCACTGATCACCCTTCATGGCGAGTCAGCCATTTTACGTCTACATAAACAAACGGTCCATCATAACGTTCGTGTATTGCATGCTTTTCTCAAGAATAAAGCGATAATTGACCATGAGCTCGGTGGGGTAGGATCGCAACTAGAAATTACATGTTCTTCATGTTCACTAGCAAAGTCAAACCATGAACCATTTAATCTAAATATTAGATTCATTGAGCGCAAAAAATTTCCTCTTCAAAACATTCATAGTGATATATGTGGTCCAATGCCGACATCAAGTCTTACCGGTTGTCGCAATATTCCAATCTTTATTGATGACTGTACGCGTTTCGCAGTCACATATATTATCAAAGTTCGTTCAGAGTTATATAAATGCTACGACGACTTTCGACGCAAGGCGCTAAATGTTTTTCGCTCTGATGTTTACACTATCCAATATACGTCCATTAATTATGACCCTGAAATTAAAACTCTTCAAAGTGACAAGGATAAAGAGTATAAAAAACTTGGTCGAACGTTGTCGAACAAATACGGAACGAAAACACAATGACGATGTCATACACGCCTGAAATGGCGTAGCTGAAAGAAGAATGCGCACCTATGTGGATTGCGTTTGTGCTACCCCATTCGACGGAAATTTACCTCGTCAATTATAGGCTGAATGCGTTTGCCACATTATCGAACTGGTGGACATGACCCCAGCTCGGTTACGAGTAAAAAAACGCCCTATGAGCTTTGGTATGACGAGAGACCTTCCGTCATGAACCTTCGTGATTTTGGATGCAAAGCCTTTGTCCATGTCCTAGGAGCTCATCGGGACAAATGAGAACCACGTGCTACTACATGCATGCATCTCGGTCTACCCGACCATACGCGTGGTTTTTGACTACTTGATATTTCCACTGGCAATACTATCCACAGCCGTGATGTTACTAATGACGAAACCGTAATCCACTCCCTGGTATTTTTGCAGACGGAATTAGGACAACATAGATCAAATTGCTAAGCAGAGCTTGATTAACCTAATAGGGATGAAATTTCCCCATATAATAATCGTATTATATTGTCTACAACACCCAATAATGAAACTCGTCAGTGCTGCATCTACTCCGGTGGTTCAATCACTACCTCTGCCGTCCTTGGCAGATGCTTTGAACCAAAGCGAACAAGCATAAAGCTTTATTACATAGCCATCCCAACGAGGCACCATGCGCAAGTATGATGACATAGATCAACTCAATGATGTTGCCCTTGAAAACTCTGCCCCTCTTTTAAATAGTTTTGAGGATATTGCAGAGAAACATCGTCGGGCCAATCTTATATACCCTCTTCTAGCTATTCGCTATATTGTCAAGCCGCATCCATTCCTCGAAGCTATGTCATCTTCTCTGAAGACTGGCTCAATTCTTCCCAATCCGAGATCAAGTCTAAGGATGATATCGGCACATGGACACTTGTCCCTCGACCATCAGGAAGAAAAGTACCTCAAACCGATGGGGCTGGGTTGCCAAATACAAAACGGCAGCGGCGAAGTAGACCGATTTAAAATTTGATTAGTAATAAAGGTTTTCTTCAATAGTTTTTGGTATTGACTACACTGAAATGTTTGCCCCTGTGCTACGAACCGAGATTATTCGTCTTCTTCTTACTATTGCAGCGATCCTTAACTATGAAATTCACCAAATGAATCTTCTCCAAACAATCGGTACGATTTGGTTTGAGGTTTTTTCGCCTACTGTACATGCAGTTTGCTTTGTCGTATCATTACGCCAGCATAGTCGTGCTCATCACGTGTGAGCGGAAAGGTATCATGTTATCCCTCACATTGCCATTTGCATTATCAGACATCGTTATCTATTGTGACGACTACTTTTCTGAATGGTTTTCCGAATTAAGAGTTTATATGGAGCAACCTGAATGATTTACAATCCCAGGAGAAGAGCATTTGATGTACTAGCACAAGAAGATCCTCTATGAAATCAAACAGGCACGGTATCAAACCCTCGCGATATTTCTGGAGAGCATCAAATTCCGACGTCTTATCAAATATTTTTTTATCGCTCCATAATCAGACATGCTATACTGCAGCCGATGTTGACGATCTTCTGATCATCGCTCGAATACCTGCCCTCGTCAATAAATGAAATCAAATCTGCCCTGAAGCAGCGTTTCAAGATGACGGATATAGGGAAGGTGAAGTACTTGCTCGGTTGGTTCCTAGTACAGAGCCACACAGACCGAACGGTCTTCATCCACCAAGAGAATTATATAGAATATACTAAGGTCCAGGATCGTTCTAAAAATATTATGATGTATCCCGTCACAATATCTATTGACTGCAGCATAAAACTGTCAAGTTCTTTGATCCCTCAAACAGAAGGTGAAAGAAGTATGAAGCAAGTTCGGGACGAAAGTGGTCTACCTACGCAGTGTGGTCCACATAACATTTTCAGCACAGCAATAAAGTGCTTGGGTGGGGGTTAGAGTTTCCCATTTTTATGAAGCGAGTGACGCGTAGAGTTCGAAATTGGTCTGTACGAAAGCTACCTCTACAACTTCATTAGTGGCTCAGTTTTTTTCCTTCCATCGAAACGTATCACCTACGCGACAAAGTGCCTACAGTGTCGTTCGTCTTCTTTAAAAAATCAACCGTTCGAAAGTACATGTCACCCTTCTGTGGTGAAGCGACTTA
>MIQA02004925.1:0-23551 GCA_001887855.2 Sclerospora graminicola | reverse complement strand
TCAGAAGTCGATGAAGCCCTGATCGAGGTCGCTCCTCGGGAAGCAACCACGTGAATCGATCACTATACCCCCACCGATCGTCGGCTCAGAGGAAGATCTGATCGTTGTAAGCTTCGACGGATCGGCGAGTGTGAAGAAAGGTGTAGGGGCGTATAGCGCGCTGTTATGGAAACTGCCAGAGTGGACTGTTATATCGGCCGGTTCAGATTATACTCCAGGTATCACGGTCAATGAGGCTGATAATCGTGGTCTGCTGCTAGGTTTGGATCTCTTGCAAGAGCAAAAGATCGGAAGAGTGATTATATGCGGAGATTCAAACCTGGGCATTCGGCAGATCACTGGCGAGATCGACTGTAAAGCGCCGCGGTTGAAACTACTGAATGATCGCGTTATGAAAGCTTTACGTGGATGACCAAGACATGATCTTTTGCATGTGAAACGTGATTGGAATCGGAGTGCAGATCACTTAGCAGCTATGGCTATGCGTGATCAGGCCGGATCGATAATCACTGATCAAGCGCTGTTGGAAGAACTGGTGGAGATCAATAGGCTGCCGGAGCTGATCCGTGTGGAAGATGAAAAGGAAGCAGCCCAGATCTTGATTACGACGAGATCACGAACCAGATCACCACCCAACAGATCACCCTCTCGCGAAAGCCTGACAGAGGAAATAGTACAAGAGATGCGGATCGGAAGAATTCTCAAGGCTCAAGACGAGGAAAAATGGATCGGTGACTTGAAGGCGTTTCTAAAGGGTGATCTGGAGAAGCTGAGCCAGAGTGAGGCAAAAGATTGTGCCAAGATCGCGTCTAACTACGAGATCGACGAGAATGATCTATTGTTTTACTATGTACAAGCTGATCAGGCCGATGCGGATTTGGACCGATCGGCCAGACTCGTGATCCCGGAGACTTTACAAGCTGATATCTTACACCATTATCATGTTAGTTTGGAGGGTGGCCACCAGGGTGTAGGACGAACGTATCACAGGATCCGTAAACATTTCCATTGGAGAGGATTATATCGAAGTATACAAAAGTTTGTTGGAACATGTACGGATTGCGAAACTGGAAAAGGTATGCCAAATATCCGGGGGAGATCACCTGGAAATATCCAGGCGACCTACCCTTTCCAAGTGATCGCGATGGATCACATACCGTCCCTCCCAAAATCGTTCAAAGGCAATACCGAGTTGCTGATCTGGACTGATCTGTTCACGGGATTGGTGATCGCGAAGGCGGGATCTACACGAACGGCTCAACAAGTCGCTTGCAGTTACGAAGAATGTGTTTTTCGACGGTTTGGAGCCAGTGAAGTGATCAGGCATGATCGTGAACCAGGTTTTATGGCCGAAGTGTTCCGATCTTTTAATCAGATGCTTGGCCAGAAACAGAGCGCGACCATGGCGTACCGTCCACAGGCGAATGGTAAAGCCGAACGGATGGTACAAACGTTGACCAGGGCTATCAAGATGTATGTCGCAGACTCCGCTCAACAAGATTGGGATGAATATGCGGAGAGACTGGTGTTTGCATTAAATTCCTCTTTTGATCGGATCAGGGGAGATACTCCATTCTATCTGGCATATGGTTGGGACCCCCGATCTACCATCGAGTCGGTGATCCCTGTTGGTTGCACACGAGGTCGAGATCGCGAAGCTCGTCGATGGCGTATGGGACTCCAACGTCACTACCAACATGCGCGGGAACAAGTCAACGAGCGATTACGAAGGGCTATCCAAGAAAGAGCTGATCGGAACAATGATCAGGCCGATTCGCATAATATCGAGCCAGGATCAAGAGTTTGGCTTTACTTGGATCGCGTGAAAGAAGGATATGCCAAGAAGTTAGCACATCTGTGGCATGGACCGTTCCGTGTAGCCGAACTAATCGGTGATCATGCCGCTCGGCTGATTACCGCGGGTACTGATTATGGAATTTTCCCGATTGTTCACTTGTCGAAGTTGAAACTGGTCCGAGAATACCCTGATCGGCCTAAAACTAGGCTGTCATGTGATGATCAGCCAAGGTTTGATTTTGACGAGGCTCTCTTACCCGAAGATAGTTGGGAAAGAACGTTGGACCCGAACGAATTCGAGGTGGAGAAGGTTTTGGATACCCGATCAGGCAAGAAGACCCGTTTTGGCCGGACCCACCGTGAATATTTGGTTCGTTGGAAAGGTTATGACGATCCCGAGTGGATAGATGAGCGTGATCTGAACTGTGGAGCGTTATTGAGAGAATTCGAACGTGATCGGGTGAGAAGGAATCGATTTGAAGTGATGCAAACCCACGAAGAGGGTAACCAGGAATCTCAATAGCCTGGGTTGACACATTGTGACTGATCAGCAAATATGATGATCGGGCAAGTGGAGATCAGGGCGGTTGGACTGGTTTGGAAGAAACGGATGCATATACATATATATATTACTCAAGAATTATACCTGTACGCATGAGAGCGATCGACATACAAGATGGAAGCGATAATGAGACATGAACAAGATATACGAAAGTGGAACGAGAAGATCATCAAGGAATGTCGTGATATATTAAGTGATTATGGAAAACGAAATAAAAGTTGGTTATCACGACGATCACAGGCCATATTTAGTGCGCAGGCGAGAAACCTTGTACCCTGGATGATCCATGGGACTCGATCGGAACTGGTTTCGCCAAGGTTCATGCTGATCGGTCCAGAGCAAGCAATCACGCAGTGTGGCGACCGGGGTTATGTGCCCATAACCGGGATACCAATCCCCGCCGTCAGCCTTGAGTCCTCGCGATCCCGCTCGACGAACAGTTAAATGCAGGACGCCAGGGAACAGGAACACGTCCAGATCACACTCGCCGTGCAGGATTCCGTCGACGATATAATCGCAGATCGTGGCCCAAGCAGCCCCGGCTTTGGTACGTCGACGCTTGCGAGCATGATGGTAATGCTCGATCCACGCGTCCTTGCGCATCGCCGTCGTGATCGGGAAATGGTGAGTCGCCTCCCATATCGCTTGCACGTGCTCCTGGTAATATAAAGCCAAGCGTCCCTGTAGCTCGACAAACCAAGGGCGATCAGGAAACGTCAGCCCGGGCATGGTTGTCAGGAGGACATCCCAGGGTGCTGAATCGATCATAAGTTCGATAGCACCTCTGGTCAGCAACCTTGGTTGCCACTGCTTGTCCTTGGGTGCCGGCGATCTGATCGGAAAGATCCAGCCTGGCGGGCGGGACCACAAGCGAGGGACGCTTTTCTGCCGCACTTCAAGAACCCGAGGTGTCAGATCCCAGACCTGATCAGCACTCCAAGGTTTTCGTGTGGCCATGTGAGCGGAAGTCGGCTTGCCCTGCATAACGACATACAGATCCATAAACGGTTGGTTCGGATTGTAGCTGTAGTCGTTTTCTCCGATCGACGATTGTTGCGCGGGGATGAAGACGCCCGTGAAGTTGAGTGGCGGGGCGATCGCTGACCCAGTGGTCGTCGGAGGAATGTCAGGATCAGCTTGAGCCGGTGGTTCCTCCTCGAGATCATCGTCATCGTCGTCATCTGACTCCAGCAAAGTAACGGCCTGGGCCAGCGAATTCACGCCGGAATAACTTGGTACTTGCGTACGGCGATCAGTGCTGCGTGATCGGGACAGAACAGACAACGTCCTCTCGTCCAAATCAGTTGATTCGTCATCCGAGTCGATCACAAGACGTGATCGCTTGGCGGGAATCATCTTTTGCTTCGACGAGCTGGTCTGCTTACGCTTCCCAGAACTTGAGGTCGAAGGTGCTGATCTTGGAGTCGCCGGTGAACGAGATTGAAATGACGCAGGAGCTTTTGAAGTACTGATCACGGGCTGATCAGCACTACGAACAGGCAAAGAAGCGACCGAGGACGCGGGCGAAGGCGGGGCAAACTCTGGCGACTGTGGCGGTGTGCCAGATGGAGTAAACGAGCTGATCAACCCAGGAAGCCGTTGCAAGGCCGTCCGAACTGACCCTGAACCGGTGTCTGGTTTGGTCCACCTATCCATGGTCTGCACCGCGAGGTTTTTCAGGTCAGCGTTATGCTGAAGCCAGGCGCGATCATCGAGCTCTAGGGTTTCAAGTTTGACCCGAGCAAGATTAAGTTCGTGCCGGCAATTTTCAGCCACTTTCCGACTCTCGCACAACCTCTTCTGTATATCGGTGCGGCCGATGCGAGAATCAGAAAGCTGTTTGGTCAAGAGCTGGACCTGCTCATCCGAATAGCGAGCCTCAATCTCCCGACGCTCTACATCCTCGGCAGTGCGGATCTTGTCGTGCAGAAGCTGATCACGGTCGAGACGGTGATCATCGATGCGTTGCAGATGATCTACCATCTCGACCATCGAACTCTTCATTGCCTCAATACGTTCATCTGGAAATAAACATGGAGAGTCAAATACGGATTACAGAAGAAGTGAATGAGATGAACGTACCCTGATCACGGATGGTAATAGTCAGCGAGTCGATCAGCGACTGTAAGGAGGCGACGGTGTCCGAGGGCTTGGAAAGTCGCAGAGCAGCGAGGTCAGCCGACAACTGATCACGCTCCATCGTCAGACCCTGAAAGCGATCAGTCAGGTCTCGCAGGTCTTGGCCAAGCCGGTCATGATCTTGGCCAAGCCGGTCATGATCTAGCCGGAGAGCCGACAGCTGGGCAGCCAGATCAGCGGAATCACGTGCCGAGGTATCAGCCGCGATCCGACGGTCGGATAACTCAGCCGTAAGTGCCCCGTTGGTATCGTACAGAGAAACCAACTCGGGAATTGCACTTCGGAGTTCCGAACGTAGCCGACAAGCCTCCACGGGCCCCAACGTGAATGGGCCTGATCCATCTATCAGACGAGCGAGCTGCTCCAAGGAACGGAGAGGGCGATCTGATGGAGGTCGAGCAGGAAGACTCCAAGACGGTCGATAGGAAGCGAGAGCAGTTGTCGGACGGATGAGGCTGGTCGTGATCGGCGTAGAAGTCGTGATCGGGGCGATCGCAGGGGTAGCCGAGCTGGAGACAGAGGACGAAGAAGCGATCGGGCGGGCAGCCGAAGAAGACGAAGAGGGAAGAGGAGATTGGCTTGCGTCGGCCATGGTGATCACCAGAGAGGAAGTTCAAAAGTGAGTGAGTCGAACTGCAGTCGTTGTGCGGCTACAGTTAGTCTCAGGGGCGGCTGTGGTGAAGCGATCGGAAAATATTGGGACTGAAGTGGACCACACATGGCCGTTGATTGGTGACGATAGAACACCCATCAACATATGACGGTTGATGGGTGGGAAAAGGTTGATCACGATTAAGAAGAAAAGGTGGTGGCCAACGGATATTCACGACGTGGAGAAATCAGCCAAGTATGGTCGTTAAGCCCAGTCCCAGGCACTGGCGGAATGATGGAGATCACGATCGGTATTACAGTCACTAAGTGGAGTTCACGTGGATGAAATAAGAAAGAGTGACTGGTGACATGACGTATCAAGGGCAGGTGACCAGCCGATCTCTGAATGGTATAGTGGTTGAAGCTGACTATGATACGAAGTTACGGCCTGATCGGTCTGTCATGCCCGAGCAATGAAGATCAGATGAGGAATGAAGATCGGGCATGTGGAGTGACAGGTTGTGTGAGTGATGTGAACTTTTGGTTGGTCCGAAGATGACGTGGCAAGGCCTGATCAGGCCTGATCAGTCGAGATCGGTGTTCGTGAGTGATGATAACTTATGGTTTGTCCGAAGATGACGTGGCAAGGCCTGATCAGGCCTGATCGGGCCTGATCAGCCGAGATCGGTGTTGTATGGTTGTCCTGACGGGGTATAAAGATCGGAAGCGTGGTTTGGAAGATGAATTGAGTTGTGATGATGATGACCCAGAGCGTTCCCGAGGTGATCAAGGGCTGATCAGCCTGATCACCACCTGATCACTTGGTCGATCACTATGGCGATCGTGATCAGGGCCGATCAGCCTCTGATCAGCGTTGATATGCAAGGGCAAGTAAGTTCTCGGTTTGGTCGGACTATATACGAAGTGAACAAGTGCTGAAGAGCAGGTCTCAAGTGTTTTCGAGGTCGTTTGTTGAAGATCAGGATGGGTCGAAGATCTTTTGAAGAGTCGGGTCGTGATCAGGGCAGAAGCGGTACAGATCAGTTTGAAGGTGCAGCCAGGATGGGCAAGAGGGTGTTACGCAACCGTGCGACGAAGTAAATAGGTTCGAAGTAAAGGTCAGGCATGAGTTGATGTATGGTACACAGGTATAGGACATTGCATATATAATAACAGGTTTAGATTTTCCCCCTAAAGCAAAGAGTCGCTCCGCCACGTGTGCGGTCATTGGGAGCACAGGGTTGATTAGTCCCCTCTTGCTCATCTATTTCCCGGTTAAGACGCGCTAAGACGCATTTTGGCTTACCGGAAGACCCCCGACGGGTTTGTTTTAGGTGATCGAACCTCACCCTCAACGCGCACGTGTTTGGAACACGTTAATAATATTGGTAAAGGTTTTGTGGAGATAACGTTTGTGGATTACTGTGGAAGATCGTGGATTGATCGCGTTTTCTTGGTTTCGTTATATCTCTCTCTCATTGGCTGGCCTGATCAGACGAACTTTCCTGATCAGTGCCTAGATACTGAATAAGTGTCGACCCCAACCCGTTCTCCGGTGAAGATTTCCACCCGAGGACACCCCCCGTCTCGAGAAGGTCAAACCCTCCGACCTGATCAAGATCATCCTTTTCGTCACCGAGTCCACCTAAGTGAGTGTAATCAGCCCCGATCAACGGGTACACAAGGTGAGATGAAGTTAAACATAGATCCTGACGAGCATGAAGACCGGCCAGATGACCGGGAGGATCAGATCAGTCACCACAATGGTGATTCATCTGATTCCGATGCTGATCAGGATCGACGGAGTACCCCCTCCGATAGTTGGTCGTCCGGGCCAGTGGGTATCCGGATTCCACCCACGACTTCGGTCATGGATTTGGAAATCGGCTCCACCACACGGGAGTCTACCTCACCGCACTCCAGTCCCACCTTTTGTGTAAACAAATCCACTGGTAGGTGGAGAATCGTTCATGCTTTCAATAAGCCGAACGCAGCCACGGTACCGGCGCAGACGCCGATACCTTAAAAAAGATGTCATCATCGATGGCATCAGCGGGAGCACCATTTTCAGTGCTCTCGACTTGAGGGATGGTTTCTACCAAATCCTCATGCGTGAGAAGGATATCCCTCTCACGACTGTAAGCACTTCAGGCGGTATGCTTTGGGAGTGGCTTGTTATGCGGCAGGGGCTTCGAAATGCCCCTGCCACCTTTCAACAGATGCGTCACACATCTACTGCGCCCGGTGCGAGAATTCGCACCGAGTTACTATGACGACGTGTTCATCCATAGTAAAGGCTGAACATGGCAAGAACTGATGTAGACGTTCATAAAGAACATCTACGTCAGGTGTTTGAGCTTGTGCGCAAGCACAAGCTCTATGCCAAATTAAAGAAGTGCACCTTTGGTGCACCTGAGATACCCGTTCTTGGCTGCTTTGTAGGCAAGAACGGAGTGCGCCCCGATCCGGAAAGGATCAGGGTGATCGTTGAATGGCCTACGCCAAACAATGTCAAGGAACTTCGAAAGTTCCTTGGGTTGGCAACATATTTGCACAAGTATTCGTGCAATTATGCTGGCCTTATTCGATCTCTTTCTCAATTACTTCAGAGAGATGATGAATGGCACTGGGATACCCAGTGCCAAGATGCGCTTGATGCAGTCAAGCTACGCTTGACTGAAGCTCCCGTCTTGGCTATAGCCGATAAAGAGCGACCGTTTCATATCATTTGCGACGCGAGCGATTTCGCCATCGGCTGTGCTTTGATTCACGCGATCACGATGATCGTGATCGCGTAATCCTTTACCAATCGCGTCAGTTGCGCTCAGTCGAGCACAACTATCCAGTGCATGGCAAGGAGTTCCTTGCCATGGAATATGCACTGGCAAAGTTTCGGATCTACCTCTTCGGAATTAGACCGTTTGTGGTTTACACGGACCATGCGTCGTTACGCACAGCCGTGAATGCACAACACATTTCTCAAAGAATGGCACGATGGCTGTCATTTTTTGCTGAGTACAACTTTTCGGTTGAATATAAATCTGGAAAGTTTAACGCGCTATCACGACGCCCCGATTACGAGACGAAACCGTCTGTAAAGGAGGCAGTCAGTGCAAACGCAATACGTTGCACTGCTCTGTCGTTGTAACTCGTACGACAGGTACAACGAGCGCACAATTTATACGCGCATGCCCTCGAACAGTGGAGTGACTTCTTTCCACTCCCTGAGTTTGCAATTAATAACTTGGTCCATGCTTCCACAAAGCATACACCGTTCTACGTGAATGCGTTGAGGCATCCACGAACACCAGCTTTACTTGGTGGTACGCTAAATCTAAGTGGGGGAGGGACCCGCTCAAATTTTTAGCAAGTCGATGCGCAAGTTGTAACCGCAACTTGCGAAGGGATCAACGAGTCTTCTACGGTTGGTACAGTAGAAACCCAAGCAGCTTCAGGTGTCGTGCTTCATTAAGTCTCCCAAGAGAGACTTTTAATCGACCAGCAGAAGATCATTTTTCTGCTGAAGGGCAACGTGAGCGCCCAGAATGTCGTAAATCTCTTCACGAATGGAACGATATGTCTTCCCAGAGAGACATATCGCCGCTCAGCTCAGAGCAGTGCCTCTCGAGCTTGCGGAGCTGTGAACCATGCTCCGCAACAACGACGACGAGGGAACTACCAGCCCGCCGCCCCTGATTGATAATCAGGGGAATAAGCGCTATATTCTCGAGCGCTTGATTGCTAAGCGCTCGGTTCCCTATAAGAAGGGGCAGCGTACCGAGTACTTGGTACGCTGGTTGGAGTATTCCCAAGAGTTTGAGTCTTGGGCGCCGATCGAGGTTCTGAGGGCAGACGCCCCTGACCTCCGGAAGGAGTTTGAGAAGGATTCTTCTCCTCAAACTCGTAAGAAGCGTCAAAACTAGGTGTTGATGGGTGCAAGGTATCAGCGCCAGGTGCTGATACATTAAGGGCATCAATTAGGCCCTTAATCATAGCGGGTACTGAGTAACCTCGGTAGCCTCGCAGCTCCTTTTCGCTCAGACGAGGGGCTCCCTTGGGACAACAAGGGCAGACCATATGAGAAGGAACACCGCAAGAAACTCCTTCTTTCATTTAGGTAAAATGGATAGACTTCTTTTTCTCTGTATGTGAGTGCTTTAAAAAGCGCTCACGATTTACGTGAACTCGCTTCACGTGATCGTCAGGACCTTTGTTGTAGCTCTCAACAAAGCCATTCCAACTTTGTTTCACGGCGTCTTTATCGTCCCTGTTCTTACGCGACTCTTTTCGGTTCGTACAGTAACGAGCCTGAAAGAAAAGGTCGATAAAGTACCGACGTCTATCGTCGGTACTCCTATCGAAGTGGCGATTGCGAATCTTCGCAATCATCAAGCGCATTGATGTCAAACAACGGGTATTGACAATCGTGCGTGCTATGCCCGCCTTTGCCGGGAATTACCGTCCATGCTGGTGTCCAAAACCCCACTTTGTACGGAACATGTGGTTCCGTACGACAAGACAAATTAGAAGTAGCGTAAGCCTTCTGCACGTTGTTTCTTGGCAGGTGGAGCGCCACCTGCCCTTCCAAAGTCGTCGTCTCGACCAGGCCAGTGTCGAGGTCTAGGAGGAGCTCTCGCTCCTTTTGCCATCGTAAGACGGAATTGTCGCTGTCATAATCGACAGCGTCTGAATCCACCTTGCCTTCACTTCTCGGCGACGAAATTCTATCGAGCTTACGTTCGCTGGACCCCTTGCGGAGGACATTAACGTTCTCATCCTCTTCTTCGGAGTCCGAAGAGTCTCCGAAGACTGCAGAACATTTCTTCGCCACCCGCCATTCGGAACGTGTGAGCGTTCTAGATGTCGCGCTAGCGACATCTTCACGTCCCCTTTTAGACACTGCTTCCGCAGCGGCTACTACGAGAGACAATGGGTTTCTCGTCTTCTTTTCCGACGCTACATTAGCATCGTCGGCATTCGATGTTGGCACCTCTGCATGTGATGCAGAGGTGGATGCTGCGTTACAGTTTCAGCAGCGCCCTTAAGAGCGCCGCCCCGTGTATCGACCATTAATTTCTTATGGTCGTTAATGGTTGTAATCAAAATATTGTTACGACCAACAAGTGCCACCATTCGATTGGCCAATATTACATAATATTATTGGCCAACCACCTTGAGCGGGGGGTGATGTAATGGGTTACCATTACATAAGTGATATTTAAGTTGGAATATCACAGTTCAATTTCAGACTTGCTGTCCTAAATGCTAATATTGGATTATAAGTTGTTAACTTCCACCCTGAGAACAGATTCTGATATAATTATCGAATCTAACAAGAGATCTAATAATAAAGTTATCATTAGATCAGTTTTACATTACATGTTTATATGATTAGTTTAGATCTAATTATAGTAGTTTGCTCTAAACCACTCATAAATATATATTCCCTCTTAAACTTATCGTCTTGCAGGCACGTGTCGTAGTTATATATTATCATATATAACTAAGGGACTTTTTAATCAATTAAATAGCCCAAACCTAAGTTTAATCTTAATTAATCTATTGAAGAACAAGTTACCGTAAAAGTCGGATCCAGTGGGACACTTTTTTTTCGTCGTAATCAAGTCAAAAAAAATGTTTGAGGTTTTTTGGGGTTATTGGGGTCCCCGTTACTTCCGGTCTGTACGTGGAGAGTACAGTAATTTGGTAATAAACCTCGGCAGGTTTTAACATGTAGGTGGGGTGTCAACATTACAGATTGGTGGTTCCCACTCGATCCGTATGTCCCACTGGATCCGACTTTTACGGTACATTTTTTCCTAACCAATTGAACACATCCTCACCTGCAATTTTAGCAGTGTAAGCCTGTAACAGCCACCCTGTTACATGTATTATGAAAGTTCGTTCAGAATTATAAGAGTGCTACGGAGACTATCCCCGCGAGGCGCTTAACGGTTTTAACTCTGACGTTCACACTGCCAAATACACGTCCATTAATTATGTTCCTGAAATTAAAACTCTTCAAGCTGACAATGCGAAAGAGTATGAAAACTTGGTCGGACGTTGTGGAAATAGTAAAACACAATTCACATAATTTAATATGGCATACACGCCTGAATAGAATCGCGTCGCTGAAAGAAAAATGCGCACCTATATGGAACGCGTTAGTGCTACCCAATTCGACGGAAAATTTCCTCGTGAATTATGGGCTAAAAGAATTCGCCACATTACCGACCTGGTGAACATGACCCCAGCTCTAATACGAAAAACAAAACGCCATATGAGCTTTGGTATGACAGGAAACCTTCCGTCATGAACCGCCGTGTTTATGGATGCAAAACATGTGTCCACGTCCCAGAAGCACATCGGAACAAACTAGTTCCCCGTACTACTATGTGCATGCACCTCGGCTTACCCGACCACAACCGTGGCTTTCGCCTACTTGATGTTTCTAATTGCAAGATTATCTACAGCCGTGATGTTACCTTTGACGAAACCGTAATCCGCTCCGTGGCATTTTTGCCGACGGAATCAGGATTAGATACATCAAATCGATCAGCAGAGCTAGAACAACCTAATAGGGATGAAACTTTTCCATATACGGATCGTATCTTATTGCCTACGCACCCTATATTGTAACTTTTCAACCTACACAGAGTGCTGCATCTACGCCGTTGGTTTAATCATTACACCTGCCATCATTGGCTGATGCTTGCTTTACTACACATACGAGGCACCAAACGCAAGTTTGATGACAAAGATCAACTAAATACCGCTTTTCTTGAAAAATCCGCTCCTCTTTTAAATAGCTCCGAGGATATTGCAGACGAACATCGCCGGGCCAATCTCATCTACACTCTTCTAGCTATTTGCTATATTGTCGAGCCGCGTACATTTCGCGAAGCAATGACATCTTCTCATGCTGAAGATAAGTTTAATGCTGGTCAATCCGAGATCAAGTCTCATGATGATAACGGCACATGGACTCTTGTCCCTCGACCATTGGGAAGGAAAATACGTCAAAACCGATGGGTATGGGCTGTCAAATGCAACGGCAATGGCGAAGAAGACCGCGTTAAAGCTCGATTAGTAATAAATGGTTTCCTCCAGCAGTTTGGTTTTGACTACACAGAAATTTTTGTCCCTGTGTTACGAATGGAGGTCCGTCGTCTTATTCTAACTATAGCAGCGATACTTAACAATGAAATTCACCAAATGAATGTGAAGACTGCTTTTCGCAATGCTTTTCTGGATGGTGAAATTTATATGGAGTAACCTGAAGGATTTACAATCCCAGGAAAATAGGTTTTGGTGTGCAAGCTGAAGAAGAGCTTATATGGGCTCATACAGCCGCCCTGTGTGAGGTATCAAACCTTCGCAAAATTTCTGGAGAGCATCAAATTCTACCGTCTCATCAAAGTTGAGGTGTCTTTGTCAGATCACTCCATAATCAGACATTCTCTATTGCAGTCTATGTTGACGATCTTCTGATCATCGCTCCAACACCTTCCCTCGTCAATGAAATCAAATCTGCCCTGAAGCAGCGGTTCAATATAACAGCTTTAGGGAGGTGAAGTACTTGCTCGGGTGGTCCATAGAGCGGAACCGCAATGACCGAACGAACTTCATCCACAAGAGAAATATGCAACTAAGATCCTGGATTTTAAAACATAGCGTGTATCCCTTTACTATACCAGTTGACTGCTGTCTAGTACCATGAGCCCTCAAACCGAAGCTATAAGAAATATTTTCCATATCGCGAGTCAGTCTAGAGCCTCATGCATCTTATGATAGTAACCCGCCCTGACCTTGCGAACTACATGAGAGAAGTAAGTCAATATCTCTCCAACCCTCGAGACGAACACTGGAAAGCAGTCGTTCGAGGGTTCAGATACCTGTATGGTACAAAAATCCACGGATGACTCTGGGCAGAACAATCCAGTAGACTTCCCGTCAACCCACGGACGGTCTTACCGCTTTTTCAGACTCTGACTATGCGAGCTGCACAGATACTCGACGATCTATAGGTTGTTTTGTGACAATTATCGGTAAAAGCCCGATATCGTGGCTTTCACGAAAACATCGTACCGTGGTTCTATCCGCAACTGAAGCTGAGTACATTGCGCTCTGTCACTGCATGCAGGAAGTAATATTTCTTAAGACCCTGCTAAGTGATTTTCAACCCACAAAGCCAACAATAATTCACGAAGACAACCAAAGTTGCATTAAACATGCAAATAATCCTGAATTGCACGTTAGATCTAAGCATCGATATACGCCATCACTTTGTGCAAGAAAAAGTAGAACGAATAACAGTTACTATTACATATTGCAATACAAAGGGTATGATAGCCGATAGCCGTTATTTCTACAAAGGCACTTCAAAAAGCTTTAATTTCTTTATTTGAGATATAAACTTGGCGTGACAACTTGTGCGAAATGTCGATGCAAGCATACAAAACAAATAGACAATTCCCCTAAGGTTTTCCTACGCTGACTCTGTGAGGTTTTCCTCGGTTTACTAACCAAATGTTTGACATTTATGAACAAAATGAAAATCGTGAACAGCCTAATGTTTTCCTTCGCAAACTATGTGAAGTTTTCCCTGGTTTACAAACCAAAATGGCATACTTAACAATTAAAAAGAGTAAACGGGAAATTTTTATTCACACACAATGATGGAAACTGCGCTAAAGGCTTCTTAAATGTCACGACCTTGACTTTAAGATCCTTCTTACCTTTCCCCCATTGACTTCTTTCCGTTTATTCGTTCGAGGCAGCCGAAACTATCCGAGGAGTATTTCCGCTAGGGGATGCAAAGCAAGCTAAGTCGAACAAGCCAATAGGTGTCGGTGAAAATTAATTGAAGGTTTGTTTTTATTTGTGTTTGATAAATTGTATATCAGATAATGGTATATCCAAAATGACAGATGTCAATTTTAAAATTGCATGTCCGAATTATAATATCCTAATTGGCTAATAATACGACAACGACTTCAACGACGAAAATTCACTTTGTAGCAAAAGTGCGTAGTGTCAAAATCAAAAACTTAAATGCCACTGAGTGTGTAAAAGATAAAGCAACAGCTACACCATTTTTAACCTTCATCACAACCTTCTAGAAAGACTTGGACCTACCTTGAATTTTTTTAAAGTATTTTGCTGATAAGTATATATTTGTCCAATCATAGTACACAATGACCAAATTGGTAAATGCACTCACCCAATCCAGATGGGCTATTAGCATAAATGGCTTGTCTCAAACATTTACCTTTTATAGGAATTACCTATCTTATCTAATAAAGAAGCACTACTCTTGGTACTCTTTGAAGAATAATCACACAAGAAAGAATTAGTCATTAGAGAACTTTCGCAAACCATTTGAGTTGAGTCTCAGTTTGAGATAGACATGTTTATGCAAACTGGAACTCAATTGAAACGGCACCCAAAAAAATCATTTCGCATGTCATCAATCAATTTCAGTTGAGTTTCGGATGACAGCAGGTCCAAATTATTGGTAAAACGGTGGAGAAGCTCTTAGCGTTGGCGGATCGGTGTACAAGTTCTTCCGCGAGTCGCTTCCGTCTTGGTGACGAGGGTACATGGAGCTAACTAAAGTTTGGCTGTGAAAAGTCTTATGTAGTTATTGACAGAAATGATTTTTTATGCTCTTGCACAGATTTAACGTCCCATCTGGAAAAACTTGCTCCAACAAAGCACGGTCTCACCGTCTTACCGTTTCCTAGTGGTGACCGTGCACCAGGCTGGCTCGAAAATGCAACATGTATGATCAGCGGCCTCAACATATGGATAACACCCATTGAGTTTCTGCGTACTGGCATGGAATTAATTGCTCTTCGAATTAGTGAAGTATTTTCTCTTCTTGGTACGTCTAAGCACCCAGCGGCTGCAGTGGTATGGATGGCAGCAGCCGTTGCTGGTATGTTTTGACTAACTTAATTTTGTCGTATCGCTAGCATTTTCAGCTGATCTAAATGCAAGAATTGTGGTAAGCGGGACTGCGTCACGAGTATGGCGTCACATGATAGCCGACGGATTGGTAAATAAGCTAAGTTTTTAAGCAAGGGCTACTGAGACCACTTCGCGTGGTATTGCGGTACTTATCGGGATATATTCTCTAAGGCCTTTATTCCCTTCAAGAATCTGGATCATTTTCAGAAGAAACCACGCACCTAGAGTCTGCGCACCCCGATGCCGCAGCAGATGTGGCTTATCTTGAAGCACTTCACGAGCAGCAATCTCTTTTCCAAAAGCTATACTCAGAAATGTAAGCGCTGGATTTTGCGAGTAAATTTTGAAAATTCAGTACGATGGCAGCTCGGTAATCTCAGACGCGATCTTAGACATGCGACTGGTATGCAAGTAAGGAAGGAGTCGTGCAGGCTGGCCTCAAGCTGCGCGTTTATCGGTATGTTAAGCTTAGGACTAGAGACAGAGAGAGGCATGGGGAAAATGATGTTGCCTCAAATGACTCAACGAAAGTAGGTCCAGATATAAAATAGGCTCTTCAACAGAATCAAGCACGATCGTCCTCGGCTAGGAAGCTTGTACTCGGTGTAATTTTGGCTGCTGGGGCGCTGAATAAGATGGAGGCGTTTCAATTTTTAATGACTTCCAACCGTTTGGTATGAGGAATACGTATCAAGTTCAAACACATACAGCATGCGCAGTAATATTTGTCACGAACAATTGAGTTACGCGCTAAATAAGTAATCGTCATAAATAAATAAAGGAGTACTTCAAAATGGACTTACCACTTACTCCTTTTTCCGTCGTCGCATCACAAGCAATAGCAAACCTTTCAGCTTAGACTAGGTTACTTCAAACAAATAATTGCCGCGTCAACTCGTCGTCTTTCGCATGTTTAGCGTCGCGCTGCTGCGGCAGATTTCCACCAACGTCTGTTCTTCTCTTTCAGCCACTCGTTCAAAGTAGGAGTCGTTGCCCGTGTCAATTGGGAAAGTGTCTTTAGTCTTCTGCACAATAAACGCATGGTGTTCTCTGCGAGGATCGGCACTATCTTTTCGAAAACGATTGACAGTTTCATATAGTTTTCGGTTTTGCCTTTGCAGCGTGGGAGAGCATCCAGAAGTCACACTTGTCTTATGCTTACGAGACTGACGAACTAAGGAATCTGATCCACGGCGAACATTCGAGCATCTTGGTGAACGAGTGTGTCAGTCTTGATCTGTTGTGTATCGTCAATCTCAGCGCTCGAATCACTATTCGCGGACTTCTCCGTGTACGACGATTCCGACGAGGACGGCTGTTCCGTCTGTAAAGCCTTCTTTGATGCTTGAATATTTCTCTTGAAGAAATGGCATTCATTAACCGCAGCCTCAATGTCAGCTTACCGTGAAGATAACGCGTCATTTGGGGGCTTGTACGTCTTTTTTTCGTCTCGCCCAACTTCATCCGCAATTCTGCATCAATTTTATTAATCACGTCAAAGCTCGCTCTGTCGACAGTGTTGAAGCCGTTAAAGCTGCGGTAGGCTTTCCCCATTTTTCTTACGATAGGGTCTTTGTCTGCCGCTTCGAGCTCAAAGTAGAAGTAGATGAACTCATACGAGTCCAAAACGAATCTTGCAAGACTCACTGCAGCAACCAACGAATTCTGTCCACACAATTCTTCAATCTATCGATTGCATTAGGATAAGCACTCGCTAGGGTGAGTCGGCAACCACCGCTGCGGGAGCAGCCGTGGTTGCCATCTCCATGTTGGCGTGGTGGGTGGCATATTTTACAATTATAAAAATAATAGCTACTAAATAAAATTTTACGTCAAAACATTACCACAAGTAAGCTGTAGGGGGCGTTCATACAAAATATCCCGACCAAATGGACGTAGCTATACCATTTTTATGTGGCCCCCGCTATCTCAATAGGATCTCAGCAGTTGAGATACAAGTCCCAAACCTTAAACCTAACCGCGATTGAGATGAGATTGAGTTTGTGATTTACCCGAAACCACGCCTTACTCAAACTAAAACTGAAACCTCGTCGATTTTTATGTTGCGAAAGTTCTCTATTGAATCCGCTACACTTGCCTTATAGTGAATACTAGTATATTCATAAAGTGTTAATGTTTCTACGGAGGTATAGGAACTCTACATGAATGTCTCTACAGATATAATGCTTAATGTCCCTGATAAAAGTAAAATATAATTCCTTTTGCCTGCTAGTTCTTTCTCTACCTCCTCTACCTTTATGTGCAACGTGCTATCACTTCAAAAGATAAACGCTCTTTTGTGTCTGGACGCGACGAATGCATATCATCGCCTATTGGCTGGCACGCCTCATCCCCAAGATTGTGAGCTGTACTACGTGAACCGTGGTGCTTTGTTTTCTTACCATATTCGTACAGCGCATTATGGCGCTGTATGTGTCATCGCATTACAAGAATCAGCCGAAAGATCTTCAATTTTTATCTAATGCGCCAGCGCACCACGTGTTTGTATTACTTGGCCCTAGTGCTAAGGCTCAAGGCAACGCCGGACAGCTGCCAGACGTCCTCTGTATTGTGCAGGCTTCGGAAGAATATCTCGAATGCGGTGGGCCTTTTGCCCGTAGGTGTGGTTGTAATATTTTTTTTGATATCACATTGATATGCCGAAGATGGCTAAAAAAGAGTCCGGAGAATACAATGACATAGCTTTAGGGCTAGCCTAGAGCGCACCAAACCAAAATCTGCACAGCATCCAATCCTGTGCACCCAGTAGGGGTAGGTTTGTCTTCATTGTAAAATATTGTAATTACCATGACATACATAACTATTTGTAAACGGCAAATAAATGGGCTAGCCTAGAGCGCACCAAGCCAAAATCTGCACAGCATCCAATCCTGTGCACCCAGTAGGGGTAGGTTTGTCTATACTGTAATTACCATGACTTAAACGGCAAATAAATGCCAAAAGCTATTGATGAGGCTGCTCGTCAAGGCTATGTGACCGTGCTGCGCTGGCTGCATTACGACTACGTTGATGAAGAGCTGCCGGCTTATTGTGAAAACGAATCGAATCAGTTTGACTTGCGGTGCTCTTGAGCTGGCTGCCACGAATGGACATCTGGCTGTTGTCCAGTGGCTCATTGAGCACCACCGAGACGTCTGCAACAGCTTTGATGCTTTCACTATATGGACCATCTGGAGGTCGCCCAGTTCCTCTATAGCAAACTCCGCAGGTCTTGCGCCGCGGAGCAGGCGCTGGAGCATGCGGCAGAGGGAAGCGCCGAAGACACGCTCGCTTGGCTACAGGGGAGTTGCTATTTCGTCACAAAATGATGTTTTCAAGAGCAAGAGAATGTTTATCCGACGCACGTGTTGATTATATCCCGTGGCGTTCGCTCACTTGATTAATCAATTCGTCGCGAGCGAGAAATTGACCAAGTAGCTCGACTGCCTTATTCTGATTAACGCCGTCTGAATCACAGAATTTCTGTGACTTGACAAATAGAGTGCCATTACAGTACATGTAGTTAAACTTCGTTAGTAAAGATGAAAACTGGTCGCAATATCGCCGTCTTCGCGATTGCAACTCGAGCGTATGTGACGATTCTAGCGCTATTGACGAGCTCAATCGTAACACCATACGACACTTCCTCGCATCTACAGACAAAAGGGCCCCCTCTAACAGCGCTGAGCAACTGGGACGGTGTCTATTTCTCTCACATAGCCTTATACGGCTACGATTCCACGCCTTTAATCCTTTTTACCCGCTGTTGACACATTGGCTTGCTTACTTGTTACCACTGGACGAAGCGTCGACATGCTTGCTAAGGGATGGTTTGTCCGTAACGCAAGTTTCGTGTTGGCTGCGCTTTTTCTAAATCGTTTGGGTTGTATCATAGTAGGAGACGAGATTGTTGCCCGACGAGCTGCCTGCGTGGCGCCCTCTACAAATCATTTAACTACCGGTATTAATATTTTTTATAACTCGAGTGTAAATGAATACCGGCTGCCACCCTATACATACTTCTTATTATGTCGCTTTTCGGATGTCAGATCTTCTAGTAATTACTCTTAAGTATATCTTATTGGCGATGGGTACATGACACCAAATTGCTTCAATTATAAGCGCGTCGCCTATAAGATATTTTTCCTTATTTTTGGACATCGGGTCTGAATTTTGGTTTAGTGGTTTGGATCTGACCCAACCACGCCACTGCGCCGGGTTCTAGTCCCCCTCGGGGATGATTAGCAGCACGCGGAAAGAAGGATTGCTTATTCTGTTTCAAAATTATCATAGATCGATGGTGGTCGTCTCGTCTTTCTTACTCTTTTTGTGTGGGTTTCACTGTTTGTGGGTGTTTTTCATACAGCTTTGTGCACGGCAGAAGTGGAATTTACACCGCCGTGTCAACACACTTTGACGCTCTCGTGTCTTAAAGAAAAGCACGGTGTGTTTATCGCATTCGATTGTTCTTTACGTCATTAGCGCGTGGTGAATTTGAAGAACGACTGAAAGCCGTGCTCAAGGACGTGTGCTCAAGGACGTGGATGAGAGTCACGGTAAGATTATTTTATTTTTTGACGGTAAACCACTCGATACTTTTCTCTTACGTGACTTCGCTGCAATTCTTTCGTCATCCCAACATCGCAAACTGCGACGTCTTCATACCCAGTCACTGTAATTTGAGTATGCCGCTAAACGATAGATCCATCGGAACAAGCAGATACAATCAGGCTACTCGGAAAAGAATTGGCTACCACAGCAGTAGAGGAGATGTCCCAAATGCTGGGCACTTTTCTTGCTCCCTTGGAGATATGAAGCGTTGACTCGCCTTGAAAGGATGCTACAAATTGAAACGTGCGAGACGTTGAACGATGATCTTCGTCTATTTGCTTTCCTCCATACTGATTCATCCGAAGACCAAACGTTTCCCTAGATGAGAGAATGAGTAAGCTCATGAATAATTCAAGTGAATCAAGGAAGCAAGCACGCACCCATTGTGATAAACATTGAGCCATACTAGCCCGCCATGCGTCTGGTAAAGACGCACTACGCTTTGATCAGCCGGGTACAGTGAACAAGTTTCGATTGTCAGGAGCGCGAGTTGTTCGACAATGGCACTACTGCAGCTTGTGTAGGATCTCGTTCACGTATGATGTGCTCCCGCTTCCAGTCTCTAAGCGTTGTTCGATGAAGTTGCAGCTTCGCGATATTTGTCGTGGAATTGAATGGAACAGAAGAAGAAAAAGCAAAGCGTAGTGTACTTGGTGGCGCGCCATATTGTACTGTGCACACTTAAATTTTTGAAAAAAATCTAGTGTATACCACATGAAAATCTCATATGCCTAGAAACTGCTCCAAATATAGGAGCGTCGCCTTTAAGATATCGTCGTCTATAAGATATACTTTAGAGTACAATAAAGACAAACCTACCCCTACTAGGTGCACAGGTTTGGATGCTGTGCGGATTTTGGTTTGGTGCGCTCTACCGACCTCGTTTGGTGCAGTGGTTAAGGCCCTGCCCTCGGGACCGGGAGATTGCGGGTTCGAGTCCACCGTGGTCGAAAATCCAAAGTCGATAGAGTCAGGGTCCAAAAGTGTAATGAAATGAGGCCCTTACAGCACCGCGCTTGACATGGCTTACACCACCCTGTATAGGGTCAGGTTCTCTAAATATCATCTCTAGGCTAACCCATACCTTTACTGCCCTTTATCTTGATGTTCTCATTTCTTCAACACGATAATGGTTTGCGATATGAACTCGTGCGGCTCTTTCATTCTCACGTAGATGAAGTGTAGCTCCGCCCTTATTAGAGGATTTGAATTTTTGCTCTTGAGGAGAGATAGCAGTCAAGCGGTCTATTGTTTGGTTTGCTTATTGATTAGTTACGTTCCATCGTCACACGCGGGATCCCCCACACCATTTGCATTTTCGCCAGAGGAGAAGATGCGGTGTTTACATGCCCCCAGCGAGTAGCAACGCAGATCGCGTAGTTGTGTCGGCATGCTTGTGCCGTTTCAGTTGACGATGCCAATCAGCCACACATTTGTGGTATACATGTTACTATACATGTAAATAGCACACCGACTGGAGATGCTCTTATGTTATGTTTGTTGACTGCATCATCTCATGGTTTGTGTTGGAAACGGCTCGGTAAATCACGGATAACCAAATCTTTTTCACTCGGTGTCTGGGTTATATCTTTTTTATAAACACACACAGCATCATCCTGGTTATTTCTGTTCAGTTCTTAAACTGGCAACTACTCAATAATTGATTTTATGATCAAACGGTCATGTTGTAGTTTTTGCCACGGTAGTGACGATCTTTTCACACGCACCCAACATCCGGTTTTCTTGGGTTCCATAGTCATTCCCGATTTTACATGGGCATCATAACCACGCCTCTTAAAAGTAGGTAAAACTACCTACAGTATCTACCTAATTTGACAAAATAAGTGTTCTGGCAGTTTTTGCAGTACAAGATAAACCAACCAAGGTTGTGACTGTGACGCCAAAGAAGGACGGTCTTTTGATCGGCACTCAATAGTGATACCCGTGCAGATATGCATGCTAAAACTCATGTTGATGCTTGTACTATCAGTTCTGTTCTCACTTCCGGATTCTAATAGAATCGACGTGTTCAATGCAGCAGCACTTTAGGCCTACTTGTGTGTCAAATTGGTGCATCAACCGGCAAGTTTCTGCAACAATCGGGTTGAAAAATGCGTCCACGGGTCATTGCGGTGGAGGAAGTGAGTAATATGACGACCTTGGAGTGAAGAAGATGAGTAAACTACAACTAGAAGGAGTTTTCTAATTCTACAACAACTTAAGCCTGTCGATTATGCGAAGTATATACTAAACGTGACAGATAAAGCAGCAATCCCACGAGCACATTTGACTTACTTGGTCTTCTTTCACGTTATGTGTGTCTTTTGGGGTATCCAATCTTTCTTGTCTATATAGGCTTTCTGAAATGGTACTGTTGTGCGATGATACGTTTTGTTAAGAGAAGCCACGCAGGAAAAACATTTGTCTTTTCAGATTGTTTCTTGTTCTATGTACTATAATAATCGATTCATTCGTAGCGAGTGAACAACTCCATACATATACCACCTGTCTTCTGAAAAAGAAATGAATACTGACAGAGATTATAGGGAAGATGCATGACGTTGTAGGACAGCTGGTTGATGGACTGGTATTGGGATTCAAATGTGATTTTCCTTCTCCTCATTCCTGATTTTGCCATTTACCGACATCAAGCCTTCACGATGCGATCTTTCCTCGTGGTCGTGGCTGCAATGGCTTTAGCCGCTTGCGCTACTGCTGAAGATAAACTTATTAAAAACATATTGGGCACGGAATTTGGAGGCCAACATGGCACACCTTTTTCAGACCAGATGTTTGCTCAAGCTGGACAAACGGTGCTCATTGTCTCCATCCGAGGAATGGAGCGCGTCGACCGCGTCAATATCACTGTATCATATCTTTATATGGACAATACATTGGTCCATGGCGGAACTGGAGGCGAAGAACACTCAATAACTCTTCATGACAAGGAGCACGTCAATAAGGTTGAATGGTATACTGATAAGCACAAAGGCCACACGCGTGTGTTCTACCTACGGTTCGAAACTAACCAAGGACAGTCCGTATCTGCCGGCACAAAGTCGGGCACAGCAGGCAGCGAAATAGCACCGAGCGGTTACCAATTAGGTGGTTTCGAGGGAGCTGCCGGCGAGGAAGTTGACCGTCTTCGGATGATTTGGACATGCATTGAGATTCGCAACGATTTTACCTGCCTCGTGCCATGACTTTGTCCTTCTTGTTGAGTTGAATAAATTCATTTTGATGTTGAGTTTTCGTGTTTCATTCTCTCCAAAACTAAATTGTACACTGCCTAATTATGCAAAATCAGGCATAACTTTGGATTCACATTCATCAAACGGATTGCATGGTAACTGTTCCGACCATAATTGTGGTTGGGAATTGTTTCAAAAATATTGCAATAGTTTGTATCCGCCGCATCATGTTGCTGTTTGTTGCCACCCAACATCATTGTGTTGAAATTGGTTGCATGAGGATGTACGTGGTTGAGAACCACTATACTGAATTTAAAGTATACAAGACTGACGAAGGGCATAGACACATGAAAATCAGGTTAAGTCTATTTAGTGTAGATTTTTAACTTTTACATAAATAAATCACTTTTTACTTTTAATCATACTTAAGACGTCCTTACGTGACCCTTCCTGCGGACTCGAGTGTTTTTTCGGTCCCGTATTGACGTTACGCACACTGGAAGTTGGAGCAAGGGAGTTGTTATACTACAACTGTTTCCTGTTACGTTCCTATTTCTCGTTTGGATAAAGTGGCATTTTTTCGCTTTAACTATCTCACGTACCTTTGTGGAGTTCTCGTGCGCTGGCCGGCTCGCTTGCTTTACGTGGTGCTGCAGTGTGACGTTATTTCAGTGGTTCACTTTCGACA
>MIQA02004924.1:0-14341 GCA_001887855.2 Sclerospora graminicola | reverse complement strand
CCGGATAAGCGGGCTGAGCAGACGGCAGTACTATGGAGGTTTGACGGCCGAGGCGCGGATGGCGGACGGCCAAGATGGCGGTCTGTTCGTAAGGATGGAGTGGAAGGAGCCCGGAAGAAGAGGATTGTTCTAGTGGAAAGAGTATGCACCGGGATCGTAGGAAGGGCTTCCAAGGGACTGCTAGCGTCGGCGGCCGAGGGGCGCGGATGGGTGGCTATCCGGCCGAGCCGGTCGGGTACCATGTACCATTCGGACTGGTACCATATGGGTTCAGTGTACCGGTCGGGTTGGTACCATTTGGGGTTAGTGTACCGGCCGGGTGGGTACCATTTGGGGTTGGTGTACCGGCCGTACCGGTACACAGAGTCGGAGTTAGCCGGGTTGCGTGGGTAAGATACATGACTGGTCAGGCGTGTTATTTGAGGTAGGTTACACAAAGGGAGTATTGGACATAGGATAAATCAGTATACGTTTCGCTTTCTTAGACACAAGTCGCTTTTATTGGTTCACGGCAGAGGGCTAACAAGGTCCCCTCTTGCTGTTATTGGTTTGCCCGGGGAAGGTTAAGTTAACCCACCGGAAGTCCCCTGACCGGGAGTCGCGGCGACTTCGTATACTCACCTCAAGTCGCCCGTGTTTTGAACACGGTATCAAGTATTGGGAAGTGGTGACATTTGGCCTTCTGTGGATACACATTTGGATTCGCCCTTCATTGTTATTGGTTTAGCTGGCCGATCGATTATTCTCGGTCCAGCCGGTACTATACAAACTTCAAGTGTCCTATTGGTTTAGCTGGCCGATCGACTATTCTCGGCCCAGCCGGCACTATACAAAGTTCAAGTATATTACCCAACGAGCTCCCCGGTGACGATTTCCGCCCAGGAGCTACCCCTAGTCCTACACTTCATCTCCCTATTGGACGGATTTACACTTTTCGCCCTAGGGTCCATCAAGAGAGCTAACCACCCAGTACTGACGGGTACACAAGGTGAGCTTTTAACATGCAACATTCGAGCAGTCGCGATCAAGCGGATGGAAGCGACCGATCCAGCCGGCCTCAAGCCGGATCGGATCATGACTCGGATGGACGGAGTACCCCCTCCGGTAGTCAGTCGTCTGGGACCCCCGTGGGTGTTCGCGTCTCAGGAAGATTTTCTGAGAGCGACTACACCACAATGGTGCGCGTGCCCGGATCTCTTGGTGACCCTGGATATCACCGCGAGTCCCTAGCGGGCGAAAGACCTAAACCTGTCAAATTTGTTGACGATGTTGTGTCGGGTGCATTGGGGGAAGGCATATCGCCCCCAATGCTGCTGAAGATGGAAGGATGCGATGGTCGCCTCGGATTGGGGGAGTTCGAGGTTGACATTAAAGAAGAAGTTACTCCCCTAGAGGCTCCGCCGGGGGCGGATTATGGTACTACCTACGGCAGTGCCGGCCGCTACACGGATGGAGCCGGATCGGACTATGGTGCAAGTCACCATAGTCCGAGGAAGGACGACCATGATCCTAACGAACGAATGCATATTTTGGATATAAAAGAAAAGATAAAGGAAGAAAAAACGGAAGTCGGATACGACCGGAGTGGGAAGCCGGCCGGATCGGGACCAAGTCGCGATCTGGCCCCCCTACCCCTAAATAAACCGGATTGGCAAGAATTGGACTATTCGACTTACAAAGGCAAACCGCGATTCGAAGAGGAAGAAGAGAAGCAGGACGGCCTATCGACGGATGTCGACTTGGAGCGTGCTTTCCATCTTCACGAGTTGGGGCAATTCTTGCGGACGGACAAGGTACTAAAAATAACACGGCCGAAGATCATAGGCGGATTGAAAGGTCCCGTCTCTCCCCCAACTCTCTCAGACGGCCACGTGTCCCTCATTAGAGGACTATTCGACCAACTTAAACAAGCCGGCATCAACACCGGCGTGTTTGATCCGAACGAGTTGTTTGATCTGAAGATGGACAAGTTGAAGGAAGCGTCCAGCGCCCTGCACGACCACTTGGTACCGCTAGTGGGTTGCTCGCCGCCGTCGAAAAAGATGACAGCTACGACTGGAGTGGCGCCGTCCACGCCGCCGGCGACAAGCAAACCGGCCGGTATACACTCAGGCTCTTCGCAGTACGAGTCTGCCCCTTCGGAAGCGGACTCATCGGATTCATCGGTGGGTATCACTCGCATGACGCTTGGCCCAAGGGGAGCAGCGCGTGTGGCGACAGCCATGAAACTTGGAGGACGTGAGGATCCGGGTACGCCCGAGCGGAAGAACGCCGGCCAGTACAGCGTACAGGCCTGGCGGACAGCGACGGCGGATCCAGAACCGAAAGAGGAAGACGAAGACGCGGATGGACGGGTTAAGAAGGAATGCCAATCTGGCAGCCCGGCCGCCCCTCAAGTCGCCCCTCAAGCCGCCCCTCAAGTCGCCCCTCAAGTCGCTCCTCAGGTGCCGGATCACCTGCAAAACATGTTCTCGGCGATGATGGAGCGATACTTGGAAGAGCAACGTCGGCTGAGCGCCAGCCGCGGCAGTCCGAAGTCACCGGACCAGCCTGCTCGTCGTGGAACACAGGCCCCCGAACCAGTCCAGTACTATGCGAGGGAGCCGAGTGATGAAGATATGGAGTCGGTGCGGTCCAAGCAAAGTGAACCCCATGCCGCCCCGCCGAGCCGTCAGACAGGTCGCCGGACCGGACGTCGGCCAACGAACAGGAAGCTGTCTCTCAGCGACGTGGATATGGAATCCGTCAGGTCGGCCAAGTACCATTACGATCCGGATGATCTGGATCTGGGGATGTCCCGCCAAGCCCATATGGCTTCGGCCCAAGCGTTTGACGCGGATTCAGGAGCGATCACGAGGGTGCGAATGTCGGCCACGTCCGAGCTGAAAGACTTCACCGGACGCGACGCGGACATGGACCAGGCCCGAGGATGGTTGAGCAAGACGAAGTCGGCATTTCTCAGAGACCGAACGTCGGACTATGAGAAATGCCTGATCTTCGGGGATCTGATGAAGGGACCAGCGAAACACTGGATCCAACAGCTCAGCCGGGAAACCCGAGGAAATTGGAGGGGATTGGCCGGTGCGTTCGAGGAGCAATACTGCGGAGCTGGAATGTCAGCGGCGCGACAATATTTCCACTCCAAGAAGCGACCGGATGAGACCCCCCTGGAGTATCTCCATCGTTTGAATGTCGCTGGCATGAGAGCTGGTATTCCCGTTAAAGAAGATACCAGCCGGTCGGAAGCTGCCCGCGAACACGTGGAACTGTTCATCAGCACGTTGGACGATCGGGAGCTGGCAAACCAGCTGGCGTTACTGGGGGTGAAGAATACGACGGAGCTGGAAGTGACGTTGCGCACGTACCTAAGGGCGAAGAAGCAAGGCCCCAAGGCGGCAGTTGGAACCGGCCGTTTCAAGTCCCGATTTAACGCGGATCAAGGAGGCCGGCCGCCATCTACCAGGACGGCCCGAGCCGTCCGCATGGTCGCCCGAGAGTCAGACGCGACTAGCTCGGAAGAGGAGTATCAGCGATCTGGGGGCGAGTCTGAGGAGGAACAGTATCGGTACCTTTTCTCGGCAGAAGCCAGTCAGCCGTCCAGGCTGCCAGCTGATTCTGGTCAGTCGAAGAGTTTTCCGGCTCGAGCTGACCAGGATTACCCTAAGCGCAAGTGTACCCACTGTGGGTCCATCAAGCATGACGACCGGAGCTGCTGGAAGCGGCTGACGTGCAAGAAGTGCGAGAGGAAGGGACACCCGGCGGAACACTGCCTGTTCACGTGTAAGGCTTGCGGAGAGGTGCATGAGGCGGGACTGTGCCCAATGGAAGAATTTTACAACCTGTTGAAGAAGTGGTACGTCCCGACCAAGCATGCTGGAATGTTGCCGCCCGGAGCGGAAAAGATGTTAAACTAGATCGCTCGCCAGGTTGGAATCTGGTTCGAGCCGAGCGGTCTAGTGTTAGTATCTATGCATATGTCGGTAAGGAGGATAATCAAGAAGCAAAGCAAAGGATAACCGACAATACATGTAAGTTTGACGATTACGTCACCCGGTCCCCGGCCGGTACGGCTGACCCCTTCCTGGTGAGCAGTATACGGACGGATGAGTATTCCCGGTCTGAAGTGCGAATGGAATTGAACTTGTTACCTGGCGAGTCGCGAGGTTATTGGAAGTATCACTCGCCGGATAAATGGTTCAAGCAGGCCAAGGCGGATGGAAAAATCAATAACCAGAAAGCTACCATGTTGTTCGATTCTGGCGCAGAAGTGTCTATCGTAGACACCACCTTTGCTCGTAAGGTGGGGTGTGAGATAGACGAGACGAAGCGGCAGGAATGTATAGGCATTGGAGAGAGTTCGTATATGACCCAAGGAAGGACAAGAGTCAAGATTACGTTAGCTGGGTCGTTGGTATATTACTTTACCGCCTGGGTAGGCAAGTTGGCCGGGCAGGATGCAATTTTGGGCATGGATTTTATGGTCCCGGCCGGTATACGGCTGGACTTATCGCATGGAACATTGACGTTGCCGGACGAGGTACAGATCCAGCTGGCCGGCCGGCGGCCCTTATATGGCGCCTACGTCCAGTTCCTCAAGCTAGGTCAGTTTGTAACGGTGCCAGTGGGAAAGGCGGTGGAAGTAATGTTACGGCCGCACGACCGACGGAGTAAGTTATGGCTGACAAGGGGCGAGTGCTGGGTACCATCTGTGGTTAAAGGGAGTGGACATCTCAACTTCATAAGCGTGACCAACATCTCTGAAAAACCCCTCACCTTGCATGAAGATGTGATTATTGGAATGTGGCTGGCCGAGGATAAAGTGCCCCGCCGGCCGGGCTATGTCACTGTTGGCTCAAGACGCTATATCGAGTGGCAAAACCTGGCTTTTCAGGCAACCACCGATCTGGTCAGCGAAGAGGAAGAGTTAGAAGAGGACCAGACTCCGATGGTGGATAAGCCTGAGTACCGGACCCCTACTAAAATATTGACGCGGAACCGGCCGTCGTCGGATCCGGCTGAACGTATTGACCGAAGCTACGCCCCGATCGCGGAACTGGTTTTGCCCACTCGGAGGGAGACGGACGAACGACAGAGTCGGGAGAAAGGACCAAACAGAGTTGCATATACGGTCAGCCCCGATGACGGTTGTGACGACCGAAGTGAATGCGGATCGGCCCAGCCGGCCGAGCAGAATTCGGAAATAGCCGAATGCAGATTTGCCCAGCCGGCCGAGCAGAATTCGGAAGCGGCCGAAGCCGATCAAGTCTGCATTCATGAAGGGGGCGAACTATATGTTGAAGGCATGGAAGAACAGATGGCGGTGTTACCTGAGGTGACCCCATGCCCCCCAGCAGTCACTATCGACGATCTACAAGTGGGAGACACGGATGTGAACACCCCGGAGGAGATCAGCAGATTGAAGGATATTATATGGAAAAGACGACATCTGTTGATTGGACCAGGGAACGCACTTCCTCCGGCTGCCCATGGGGCGGTTTGTGATATCGATGTGGGAGGTGCCAAGCCGGTAGCACAGAGATGCCGAAGAGTCGCCCCCCAATATCGGGAAAAGCTGTCAGAGCTCATCAAGGGTTTGCTAGCCACCAAGATAATTCAGCCGTCCACCTCGCCATGGGCTTCGCCCATCGTAATTATCATTAAGAAGAATGGGGTGGATATAAGGTTGTGCATCGATTACCGGCTGGTGAACCGGCTGACTAAGCTGATGATTTATCCGATGCCGCTGATAAACGACCTGCTGGAGGACTTGGATAAAGTTTTGTGGTATTGCTCATTGGACATGGCCAGTGGATTCTGGGTGGTCTCTATGACCGATCGTGCACGGGAGATCTCTGCATTCGTGACGCCTTTCGGGTTGTTCGAGTGGAACCGGATGCCGTTCGGTCTGAAGAATGCTCCGCAGATTTATCAACGGTTGATAGATAACGCGCTGTACGGACACTTCAAGATCAAGGCGGATCAAGATCCGGCCCTGGTCGGGGATGTGTTTGCCGAAGGTGACCCGGACCCCGACCCAAAACCTTCAGTTTTGGGGCGGCGGTCTTACATTGATGACATTCTCGTTACGGCAACTACCTGGGATTTATTGTGTGACAAAGTGGAGAAACTGATGGTTACGTGTGAAAAGTGGAATCTTTCGATTAGTGTGGTTAAGAGTTTCTGGGGAAAGACTAAGGTAACCTATCTGGGTCATCAAGTGTCGATTGCCGGATTGGAGGCTAACCCGAAGGATTTGGAGTCCTTGAGTAATCTGCCTTTCCCGCGATCCCTAAAGGCTATGCAATCCTTTTTGGGCAGCCTGAATTATTACAGTCGGTTCATCGAGGATTTTGCAGTCTATGCGGCGGTCTTGTACGAGTTGCGGGAGGTGGATTACCATAAGCTGAGAGAGCAGGATAGGCAAGCGGAGACGCGGGCCGGGCCGGCAATTTCAGCCAATGAGGAAGCGCCCTTTTCAGTTATTTCAGCCAATAGGGAAGCGCCCTTTTCGGATAGTTCAGCCAATGGGGAAGCGCCCTTGGCGAGTATTTCAGCCAATGAGGAAGCGCCCTTTTCGGATAGTTCAGCCAATGGGAAAGCGCCCTTGTCTGCCCAGACAAGCGACCGGCCGCCGGACCCCGGCGCGGCCGGCCCGGACGACCATATGACCCGAGCGATGGTGGCTTTTGGCATGCTAAAGGCGAAGATGGCGACCACACCGGTCCTGAAACATTTCGATGTTGATAAGACTCCGGTGGTCATCATCTACGCTAACAAGTGGGCCATCTCGGCCGCTCTCGTGCAAGATCATGATGGAGTGTACTGTCCCGTGACCTTCACCAGCCGGACCTTGAAAGTTAATGAAGTTAATTATGGGTTGGTGGATAAGGAAGTTCTGGCTCTATTACGGATCTTGGATGTGTGTTATACTATGCTGGTGTCTCGGCCTATCAAAGTACTATCCAGACGGTCGACCTTATCATGGCTCCTGACGGCGAATGGGATTGATGGCCGGCTGGGGAGATGGGCGGCTTTGTTGTCTCAGTGGTCCCTCGAAGTTATTAAGTGTACTAAGGGGGAAGAAGAAATTCTGGGCACATTGGCTGCCAGCATTACCCCCAGGGCAGAAGTGGAGGAAGCACTGATAGCGATCGCACCTCGGAAGCAGCCTCGACAAACTATCGTGTTGCCGCCGCCAACAGTGGGACCCACGGAGGAACTAATGGTTTTGAGTTTCGATGGGTCGGCGAGTGTAAAGAAAGGGGTCGGGGCCTATAGTGCCATTTTGTGGAAGCTGCCCGAATGGAAGGCGATCGCGGCCGCCTCGGATTTCACGCCTGGCATCACGGTGAACGAAGCGGAGTATAGAGGACTGCTGCTTTCTCTAGATCTGTTGGCTGGCCGGACACAGGGGCGGATCATCATATGCGGTGATTCCAACCTAGTGATCCGGCAAATCACCGGAGAGATAGATTGCAAGGCGCCGCGGCTGAGACTGTTAAATGATCGAGTTATGTCCTCCTTGCGGAGGTGGCCGGAGCACGAATTGCTGCACGTCAAACGAGACTGGAATAACAGCGCAGACCATCTGGCCACCTTGGCCATGCGGGATCAGACCGGACTCACCGTCTCGGATCCAGGATTGTTGGACGAATTGGCGGAGATGAACAAACTATTGGAGATAATCAAACCGGCCGCCAGCGACGAGGGTCCCTCGCCCGAATCCAGCCGGCCCCGGGAAAAAGAATATAACGACCGCGACTGGGAACAGGACGTCCACGCCCGATCAAACCAGGAAGTACCTTGCTGCAATAAAAGGTCCCTCTAGGCGGCCCCCGAGCAGGCCTGGCGAGGCTAACCACGGTTGGTAGTCAACAGTGAATGTTTGGAGTGGGAACGGAAAAGGAACGGATGGATATATTAAAGAAGGAAAACTGAGAGAAATAGAAGAATTAAAGCAAGCCCGACTACTTATCCCCGTCGACGATTATACTTGCCTCGGAGTCGAGTCACGCGAAGCCCAGGGTGGTCGGAGGGCTGTGCGCGGTATTGATTGCGCCAAGGATCTTGCCGGTCGATGGCCGCCAAAGATTGAGAAAGAGAGGTGATCTGACCCAACGCATCTAGGCCGGGATACCAAGTCCCTCCTTCCGCTGCACATCCACTCCGGCGGTTTGGCAGATGGAGCATGAACGGGAAGAGAAACAGGTCCAAGTCACATTCACCATCCCGGATACCCGCCATGATGAACGTGCACAGACGGACCCACGCTTCGGAAGCTCGCCCCGACGATTCTTGCGGGCAAGGGAGTACCTGCGGAGGGACTCGTCCGCTCGCTTGTCCTCGGCCGAGATGTACAGGAAGAGGGTAGATTCCCAGATGGCCCAAGCGTGAGTCACGGTGAGCTCATGAAGTCTCGCTTTGAATTCCATGAACCATGGATAGGATGGAAGCCCCATATCCGGCATCTTGGTGTGCAAGATTTTCCAGGGCTCGGTCTCCATGAGTGTGTCGATGGCGCCCGACTTCATCAGGTTAGGGTTCCAAGTCTTTGACGGTGCCTTATAAAATCGTGGGAATAACCAGAGATGCGGACGGGACAGAGATTGAGCAAGTTGGGAACTGGAGATATCAGCCAGGCTGGTATTGCCCAGTTGATCGACTGCCCAAGGCAATATGGCAGACCGATCCGCCCCACTGGGGAAACGCCCTTCCGATAACCATAGAAGCGGAATTTTGGGAAAAGAGGGCGCAAGAGTAAGAGTACTCCTCCGGGCTCTAGACTTGGCGGCCGGTCGCTGAGGTCGGCGTGTAGTACGCGACACGGCCGAGGTGGAGCGTCGTTGTCTGGCCGAAGACTGGGGAAGAGGTTCCTCTGAGTCACCCAGGTCGGGAGAGGTCAACCACTGATCCGGGATGTCATCGTCGTTGTCCTCCACTTTCTCCTCAGCCACTTTGTCGGAACTCGAGTTACGCGCGACCGGAGCGGCCGGGGCGGCGGCAATGCTGGGAGGCAAGGATGGGTCAGACGGGTCATGCTCCCCGGAACCAAATCCTGCCGGCGACGGAGTCTGCAGATCTATGATTTGATCGGATCCCACTGGACTCGTCGTCCGCTTACCGGAGCGGGAAGGGCGGCGACGGATATCCGAGCGAGAACGGAGTAATGCAACGTTGACTTGCTGATTCTCGTAATCCTCGTCTTCTTCGTCATCGTCATAGATAACCGAAGGGGAAGATGGTCCCGAGTCCGAAGAAGAATTAGGGGATGTGGCCGCGGGTTCGGAAGAGGGCACGGCCGCTGGCTCAGAAGAGGGCGCGGCCGCCGACTCAGAAGAGGGCGCGGCCGCCGACTCAGAAGAGGGCGCGGCCGCTGGCTAAGAAGAGGGCGTGGCCGCCGACTCAGAAGAGGGCGCGGCCGCTGGCTCAGAAGAGGGCGTGGCCGCTTCTGACTCCGAGTCCTCTTCAGAGTTGGAACTAGGAGTGAGACCGGTTCTACCGGGAGTGTATTGAGGGGATGGAAGAGGGGACCGCTCCGCGAACAGGCTGTCCTCGCTCTCCGACCCAGGCTCTTCCCCGCCGTCCGACTTGTCTGGAGAACATTGGCGCGAGGGTGGGGATTCGCTCTGCTTCCTCTTCTTAGGCGGACTGGCATCAGCCAAAGAGGGGCTGGAGCCGGCCGGACGTTTTTGCCCCTGCGATCCTGCCGGGGCGGACGAAGAGTTGGGACTGGCAAGGGGCGAGTCGGAGACGGCGGGAGGTTTCTCAGGTTCCGACCCCGCTGCGGCAGGCAACGGGGTTGGGTTCGGCGGAGAGGTCTTCCACTGACCCACCATTCCCAAGACAGACAAGACGGATTCCCGTACTTCGGGAGGAGCTCGAAAAAGGGGAGCGGCTTGGCTCTGAGTTGCCTCGAGCTGGTTTTGGAGTCCACACAATAAGGACCTAAAACGATCCTATTTATCCAGCATGGCATGACAAACACGGTCCGCCCGAGCCAGTATGGTATGGGCGTCGGAATTCTCCTGGCGGGCCCGGTACAGCTCAGAACGCAGTTCCTGTTGCCGAGAAGTGGCTTCTTGCAACTGCCGCTCCAGATCCGTGATTTGGCGAAGGGCCTGGGCGTGGGAGTCGCGCAGGTGGTCGCGGCTGTCCCGCGCATTATCCAGGTCTTGAGACACCTGGCAGAGCCGGGTACGAAGATGTGTAAGCTCCCGAGACATGTCCGGAATTTTGGCAGATTGTTTTTTCAGCTCTTCTAACTGTTGAACTGCGGAGTGACAAGAAAATGAAAACTGTAAGCAACTGGGCCATCGCGTAAGAAGAGACGAGGCACTCACGCTGAAGCTTGGATCGTTGGACCAGTTCCTGATTGGCAGACCGGAGAGGTTCAACGACGTCTTCCAACATGCGGAGGCGGTTACGCTCTCCTGTCAGGATGGTGACTTGGCTCTTGAGATCGGCCACTTGTTTCCGGAGATCGGTTACTTCCGGAGATGGGCCTCGAGCGGCGGCTTCGTCAGCCCGGCGGTTGGCAGCGGCAAGTTGCCGTACCAAGTCGGCCTGGATCCGCTCCAAGTCATCCACCTGGGCGGTCAACATGTCCAGCCTCTTTTCCATCCCCGCTGTCTCGGAGATCGGGGCGGATGGCGCGGCCGCTCGTTGTAGAGCGTCCGTGGGTTGACCTACAATGGCCCTGAGGCGGGTCACCTCATCCTCCGCTGCTTTACGACCAAGTTTCAGTTCGGCGACCCGGAGGTTCAGGCGTTCCAACATCGCGCAAGAAGTGTTGAAGCTCCGAAACAGAGACTCATAGTTGTCCTGGCAGGATCGAAGCTCCTCCCGAAGGGAAGAAACGACGGCCTTCAGTCTGTCCCGTTCGCCGCAGGCTTGGCCGTGAACGCGGAGCGCAGCCTCGGCGTCAGCGGACAACAGCACCAGATCGGGAGTGCGAGACGATTTCGGCGGTTGTGCGACCTCCACTCCGCTGGCAGGCGAGTCGTCGTCCACGAGAACAAGACGGCAGACGTTGGCCTTGTCGATTTGCAAGACTGGTGATTAATCAAGACAATGTCAGTATTGGTGGACATGCAGGCTAGCCAGTGTGGAGACCGACGGAGTCCATGGAGATGTTATAAAGTGGTGGGATGACGTACCAAAGCGAGGCATGGATGAGCGGTATCGGGTCAAGTGAGTTCGGGTGAGATCGTGTCCCGACCGTTGCACGGCCGTGTCGCGACTCAGGGGCGGCTGTGGTGAAGTGACTTATAAAATAATGTAAGGCACTCTCCAAAGGGCGCATCCTGATTGGTGGAAATGAGGGCCAAGGGTGTAGGCGCCGGATGGTCGCTGCCGATGAGGTCTACCAGCGGCCAGGTGGCGCCAGGCTAGAAACCACGTCGGCAGACCTGACAAGGGGCGAGGATAGCCGGATAAGCGGGCTGAGCAGACGGCAGGACTAGGGAGGTTTGACGGCCGAGGCGCGGATGGCGGACGGCCAAGATGGCGGGCTGTTCGTAAGGATGGAGTGGAAGGAGCCCGGAAGAAGAGGATTGTTCTAGTGGAAAGAGTATGCACCGGGATCGTAGGAAGGGCTTCCAAGGGACTGCTAGCGTCGGCGGCCGAGGGGCGCGGATGGTTGGCTATCCGGCCGAGCCGGTCGGGTACCATGTACCATTCGGACTGGTACCATATGGGTTCAGTGTACCGGCCGGGTTGGTACCATTTGGGGTTAGTGTACCGGCCGGGTGGGTACCATTTGGGGTTGGTGTACCGGCCGTACCGATACACAGAGTCGGAGTTAGCCGGGTTGCGTGGGTAAGATACATGACTGGTCAGGCGTGTTACTTGAGGTAGGTTACACAAAGGGAGTATTGGACATAGGATAAATCAGTATAAGTTTCGCTTTCTTAGACACAAGTCACTTTATTGGTTCACGGCAGAGGGCTAACAAGGTCCCCTCTTGCTGTTATTGGTTTGCCCGGGAAGGTTAAGTTAACCCACCGGAAGTCCCCTGACCGGGAGTCGCGGCGACTTCGTATACTCACCTCAAGTCGCCCGTGTTTTGAACACGGTATCAAGTATTGGGAAGTGGTGACATTTGGCCTTCTGTGGATACACATTTGGATTCGCCCTTCATTGTTATTGGTTTAGCTGGCCGATCGATTCTCGGTCCAGCCGGTACTATACAAACTTCAAGTGTCCTATTGGTTTAGCTGGCCGATCGACTATTCTCGGCCCAGCCGGCACTATACAAAGTTCAAGTATATTACCAAACGAGCTCCCCGGTGACGATTTCCGCCCAGGAGCTACCCCTAGTCCTACACTTCATCTCCCTATTGGACGGGTTTACACTTTTCGCCTAGGGTCCATCAAGAGAGCTAACCACCCAGTACTGACGGGTACACAAGGTGAGCTTTTAACATGCAACATTCGAGCAGTCGCGATCAAGCGGATGGAAGCGACCTATCCAGCCGGCCTCAAGCCGGATCGGATCATGACTCGGATGGACGGAGTACCCCCTCCGGTAGTCAGTCGTCTGGGACCCCCGTGGGTGTTCGCGTCTCAGGAAGATTTTCTGAGAGCGACTACACCACACGAGCGCACACGCCATTGTGGTGGAGTGGTGATCGCATGAATTCTCCTCGCGCCCATCGCTCTCTACTAGGTACCCAGACTGCCGACTACCGGGGGGGGCGCTCGTCCGTGGCTGATCAGCATCCGCTTTCATCACCTTTTGTACCCACTCGTCGGTTGGCTGGGTAGAATCGAGATTATCTAGATGTAGTTGGCACCAGGATGATAATCTGGCACCAAAATGGCGTCTAATGTGCCTCATCACGCCGCATGAGGTCTTTTAATTGGCGTCGATACGGTGTCGTCACGGCATGTGACTATCGCCAATGAGATATACATTAGAGTAAATAATACTTCCTCTGGGCGGAAATTAACGCAATAAAGACCTTCGAATTTAATATTCCAATGATGAAAGCGCTTGCTTCTCCGCTGTTGGGTGGGGGCTTCTTCGTCTGGTAGCACGATGTAAAACCAATTATCCATGTCTTCATTGAGTCACTTCTTATTAACGTGATTCATGTTGTTCATACAGTCGACTTCATTGTAGAACTATTGACAAAACCAAAACCAAATTCTATGCCGCCGCTTACACTGGTTTTCATAGGCTTTGTACGGCCAGAAGCTTGGCTAAGCTCTCCTTCTGTTATCAAAGGCACTCACAAAGTACTTGGGGAATCCAGAGAGCTCTGCAGTGCGTCTCTGCACCTGACGATACTCCACACGAACTTCAGCTACACGTTCCTGCAACTCTTATCAATTTTCCTTCCTCTGACCGACGCGTTGTTTCTTCCTGCTGCGCCAAACTTCATCCTTGGCCCCTTTAGAAGCCACCGGCTTGAATTTGGTCCGTATTCTCGCAATTGTCTATGTGGTGTAGTCGCTCTCAGAAAATCTTCCTGAGACGCGAACACCCACGGGGGTCCCAGACGACTGACTATCGGAGGGGATACTCCGTCCATCCGAGTCATGATCCGATCCGGCATCCGGCCGGCTAGATCGGTCACTTCCATCCGCTTGATCGTGACTGCTCGGATGTTGCATGTTGAAAGCTCACCTTGTGTACCCGTCAGTACTGGGTGGTTAGCTCTCCTGGTGGACCCTAGGGCGAAAAGTGTAAATCCGTTCAATAGGGAGATGAGGGTTAGGACTAGGGGTAGCTGTGGTGAAGTGACTTATAAAATAATGTAAGGCACTCTCCAAAGGGCGCATCCTGATTGGTGGAAATGAGGGCCAAGGGTGTAGGCGCCGGATGGTCGCCGCCGATGAGGTCTACCAGCGGCCAGGTGGCGCCAGGCTAGAAACCACGTCGGCAGACCTGACAAGGGGCGAGGATAGCCGGATAAGCGGGCTGAGCAGACGGCAGGACTAGGGAGGTTTGACGGCCGAGGCGCGGATGGCGGACGGCCAAGATGGCGGGCTGTTCGTAAGGATGGAGTGGAAGGAGCCCGGAAGAAGAGGATTGTTCTAGTGGAAAGAGTATGCACCGGGATCGTAGGAAGGGCTTCCAAGGGACTGCTAGCGTCGGCGGCCGAGGGGCGCGGATGGGTGGCTATCCGGCCGAGCCGGTCGGGTACCATGTACCATTCGAACTGGTACCATATGGGTTCAGTGTACCGGCCGGGTTGGTACCATTTGGGGTTAGTGTACCGGCCGGGTGGGTACCATTTGGGGTTGGTGTACCGGCCGTACCGGTACACCGAGTCGGAGTTAGCCGGGTTGCGTGGGTAAGATACATGACTGGTCAGGCGTGTTACTTGAGGTAGGT
>MIQA02004922.1:0-32650 GCA_001887855.2 Sclerospora graminicola | reverse complement strand
GTCCAAGCTAGCTGCCCGGGTCGGCTACCAACAGACATCGGATGGCGGCTGCCGGAGGTGTTTGAGAACACCCGCAAGCGCCGGACCAGTACGTGAACATGGAAACAGGCTAGACGAGGTGATCCGGATGCTGTTAGCCAGGCCAACCAGAAGTAACCAACTGGATCATGTGGGGCTGAAAGGCGGTTGATGGTGGCCATAGGGGGCAAGGGACAGATTGGTCAAGAGACAGATAAGGGGCTCCAGGGAAGGTCATGTCCCTGTAGTAGCCAGATGGAACACCAGAGATGGTTGAGCGGCCATGAAGAATGAATTGGAGTGACGGCCGGGTACCGGCCAGGCCGAGGCGGATTATTATCCAAGCTGGTCACGCTATTTGATGTTTAGTACACAAAACGTCCAGGTTGAGCTCGTCACGCTATTTCAGGTAAGGTTCATAACCATCCGGGTCAAGCTGGTCAGGTTATTTTGGGTAGGGTACACCACAGGTTTATACTGGATCTAGGGATAAGTATCAGTATACGTTTTGCTTTCTATGACACAAGTCGTCCTTGGTTTACAGCAGAGGGTTAACAGGGTCCCCTCTAGTTGTTATTCATTTGCCCGGGGAAGGTTGAAGGGACCCACCGGAAGTCCCCTGACTGGGAGTCGTTGTAAAACCTACACTCATTCATGTTGCCCGTGTTTGGAACACGGTTCAGTTCTATTGTAAAGTGTGGTGAAGTTTTGGATTACTGTGGAAGATCGTGGAATTGTGGTGGAGCCGATTGCCAAATCCAGGACGGAAGTCTTGGGTGGAATCCGGATACCCACTGGCCCGGAGGACCAACTATCGGAGGGCGTACTCCGTTGATCCTGATCGCCATCAGAATCGGATAAATCACCATTATGGTGACTGATCTGATCTTCCCGGTCATCCGACCGGTCGTCATGTGCGATAGAATCCATTCTTAACTTCATCTCACCTTGTGTACCCATTGATCGGGGGTGGTTACACTCACTCAGGTGGACTCGGTGACGAAAACGGTGATCTTGATCAGGTCGGAGGGGATGACCTTCTCGAGACGGGGGGTGTCCTCGGGTGGAAATCTTCACCGGAGAACAGGTTGGGGTCGATACTTAATCAGTATCTAGGCACTGATCAGGAAAGTTCGTCCGATCAGGCCAGCCAATGAGAGAGAGATATAACAGAAACCAAGAAAACGCGATCAAACCACGATCTTCCACAGTAATCCACAAACGTTATCTCCACAAAACCTTTCCAATATTAAAAACGTGTTCCAAACACGTGCGCGTGGGGGTGAGGTTTGATCACCTAAACAAAACCCGTCGGGGGCCTTCCGGTAAGCCAAAATGTGTCTAAGCGCGTCTTAACCGGGAATTAAGTTGAGCAAGAGGGGACTAGTTAACTCTGTGCTCCCAATGACCGCGACACGTGGCGGAGCGACTGCTTAGGGGGTAAATCAAAACTTCGTGAGGGTGTTTACCGCGACACGTGGCGGAGCGACTGCTTAGGGGGTAAATCAAAACTTCGTGAGGGTGTTTAACTTAAGGGGTAAATCAAAACTTCGTGAGGGTGTTTAACCCAAGTAAATCCCGTCGTGGGACTTCCGTCGAGCCAAAGTGCGACTATGCGCGTCTCGTCCGGGAATAAATGAACGGGGGGAGCCCCCGTTCCCAAAAGTAGCGCCAAGTGGCGCAACGACTTCTTTACTTGGAGGGAAAACAGAACCTGATATTAATATTATAAACCTAAAAATCCAGTACCAAATGTAACCTACACCAACCTATGTGGCTTACCTAATACTTCTACCTTGAACTTCTTGCCACCTGATTTATTCCAGCATCTTCGTAGAACGTTCTTCGTTGATCTTCAACCTGATCCGTACCCTTTTTCGACTGATCTTCAACTGATCCCGACCCAGGCCTCGACTGATCATGGTCAAACTCTATGCTGATCTTCAACCATCCCGATCTCTCGATAAACAGCCTGGAGCCAACTCGAGATCTGCCTCTCAGACACTGTTCGCCCCACATCCAAACCGGCTTAACCGAAAACTCCGTCTCTCTTCACACCTGGATGCCGGTTTGTGGCCGATCGGTTCAGATCATGATCAGCACAGCGATCGGCATAGAGATGGGCTCGGTGATCAGGGCGATCAGCCCCAGATCACCTCGAAACACCTCAGGGTTACCCCCACATCGACATTACCAGTTCACTTGAACATATTCTTGACCTTCATTACATGTTGGGATGTAAAGATCGCCCCGACTTAGCATTTTTCGTGAAGTTGGGCCTGATCAGACCTTCTTGCGTTAATTCTGGATGGATCCATCAACTCTCACCACTTGCCTCGGCTTAGTAATGCTCGTACGGCTCGCAGCTCCATATGCCCAGTTCTATCCTGTACCCGATCTTCGTATTCTAAGGCGGAGTCAAGCATCCCGGCCGATCGGGCAGGGATTTCCATATCATCTTAGGCTTGATGTTAATTTTCGAATTAACTGAGAGTCCTTTGATTTTCCGGACTAGTAACTGAACTGGTGAGCTATAGGTGATTACTAGTGGCCCTATTAGGCGATCGTTTGGATAAACAAACTTGGTTTTCTTCTTCGGTGGTTGATATGCCAAGGAGCAAATCGACGTGCATGCAGGACAATTCCTAGGGTATCCCCCGCTCATCTGATAACTCTCTGTCCTTATGGTCCTCGTTTCCGGTGTATAAAACTGTACATCTGGTAACGTAAAACATCAGTTTATCGCAGTACATCAGTTTTCCGCAGGAAACGTCAGCTGACCAATTATGTGTGTGTATTTTTGCTACGTGTCCCACGATTGGCTGATTAATCGAAAGCAGCAGTTTTTCGCAGTAAAGATTTTCCGCGAAAAACTGATGTTTTTGATATTTTTGGTTGACTTTTAGGGTTTTTAAACGACATTCCTATGCCGCGAAAAACTGATGTTTTCGATATTTTTGGTGGGTTTTTGGTCGACTTTTGTCAGCTTGTATATTTTTCCAGAGACATCTCTAAGGATAACCCTTTACACCACCGCCTAGTCCATGATTCGAGCTTTTCATTGGTTCATGCGGATTCCACCTATCTGCTGATTGAACAAAATTATCCTAATTTTGCTAAGGTACCCTATTTCCTGCGATAAACTGATGTTTTACGTTACCTTAAATCCTGGCGGGTGACTGATAACATAGATATCGCGTTGCAAAACTGTACTTAGCGTCATCAAGGTATCATTGCTTCCCCACGTATCGTGTGCAATATTTTTATCCACGCTTGAACTGCTCTCCGCAAATTCCAACAAATACTCCTGGAATAGACGCTTGTATTCTTTTGGTGAAGTCCTATGTGAACCTCTACCTAATTCAATCAGGGTTGTTTTCCGGATCCCCGGTGGAAACTTCACATCAAAATCCATGAGAGCACGGGCAAGGCAACCCTCCTTCAATTGCTTCGTCATTTCCTCTAGCAATGTAGCGTTTTAACGTAAGTTATCTGAGCAAGTCAAACCTTGACATACTGCATATATCTGGTAGTTGCCAGTCGCCGGTTTAGAATCGATCTGAGGTTTAACAGATGGATTACGTCCTGGATCGTCGACAGCTCTGACGATCCCACATCAGTTACCTCCCTGGGTCTTGCTAACGTGATGGGACCTTCCTCCCTTTCCACTCGCTCTTATATATTGGTCATATAGGACTTGACCTGCCCTTAAAAGTGCGCTGGTCTTTTTCTGAAAAATTTCCACTTTTTTATGGATAGATTTCTTATCCTTTCTGACTGACTCAGATTGATCCGATTGAGCGGTTTTCGTTCTCGCTGCCGTCCGTGATGCATCTTCGTTACCAGTCGGAACATTGTCTCTTGACCGAACACCGCTTGTAGGACCTGCCCGGCTCTGAGTATTCTCGTCCTTCCGTGACTTCTCCAAATTCATTTTTAAACTTGATGCATAGGTTGGTGCGACAGAACGCTCCGCTGGTACCACCACCTTTGTTTGAGACCTTACATCACGCCGTTTCTTCTTCTTCTGCAGTGTTACCCAGGCTGAAGACTCACGTCTGGGATGGCCAGACTCACTTAAAGATGGAGTATCACTGGGTCCATCTTTTGCCTCCGAGTGTGTTGGGTTCTTTTGTTGAGGCAGTCCCTTTAGTGCCTCCCCATCACCCAATCCGACTGCTTCATCATCGTCTTCCTTCAGAGCAGCCTTGCTCTGTGCTTTATCTTGTTGAATCCTGACTGCCTCCACTTGGGCACGCAGCTCTTCCATACTCCAAAAAGTTGTAGCTTGAGGCGTATATTTCTTAAACTATTCTAGCTTGACTTGCAAACAATTTGACTTAAGTAATTCCTCCAAAGAGGCTGTGCATTTTCTAATCGGGTGACCTGCTTCACCACAACGCAAACACTGTCTCCTCCCGCGCATCGCCGGATGCTCGACTACCAACATAGTTTGACCCCAGTAGATTGTATTAATTCCCAACAAGGCCGTAGGGCAGGCATCCGACTCGATGATTAGCTCCCACAAGGTCGAAGTATCCGAAAACGGACCACTTTTGTCCAAATCATCCAATTGAAAATCAACACCTAAAATTTGTCGTAAATATCCCGATAACTTCAGAAGATCTACGGAGCGCGTGATGTTCTTCAATACACACGAGCAATAGCCCTTATGCTCGTAACTCTCACCATTGCTATCAACCTGTGTCTCTCCAGCTGATCCACTAGTTGTTGTTGCCTCCTGATGTAGGTTCCTTAGGGAGTGATCGTACCTGTGAAAAGGTACCTTCACTCCGACAAACATTCTAGCCATGTCTCTCGTAAAGAATTGGAAATACAAAGCCATCATAACTAATGTTCTGGACTTGAGCCACCATTTTCCATAGCATCACACTCCCGGAGCCCCGTGTTGCTGCCGCCGTGGCAATGCTCTCCTGTATACATTTGGTGCTCAAAAATGCTTCCTTCACCGGGCTTTCCACACGTAAATCCATGACGAGACATCCTTCAACCTGAGCACGAATCGTGTGCACCAGTCGCACCAGCTCATCAATCTTCATGATTCGCTTCACAAACTGCGGCACATTGTTTCGCAATAATCGTTCCTTCGACGAGGCCTTGTACAATACGCCACTCATCCTCTGTTCCAGCACGAACCATCATTGAAGCAAATTTGCCATAGTCCTTTTCGCAGACTCTACGTAAACGTAAGATTTCATCAGGTGTAAAAACTTCAGTCTTGAATAAAAATGTCTTCTTGGTCAACATGTCTTCAGACTCCTCTGCCGTTCGGCCTGCAACTTTAGTCGCCCAGCCCTTCAATGGGGCTGGTAGCAAATCTGCCTTTTTCACTCTTTCTTGGTCTATACGTTTCCATAGAATTCCTTCCAGCGATTGCGTCGACCGTTGTGCTTGAATAGCCAATCCTACCACCTGTTGCCGCCAAACGTTCCAATCCTTTCCTCCTTCGACTACTACTAGTTCAAAGTAGTCAAGTAACCCTTCCGCCTCTGGAGCTTTTAGAGCTGGGAAACGCTTCGCTGCCTCCGAGAGACGAGAGGCTGGGCCGCGTGCTTTTACATATATATCGTGGCGAAAAGATCTCGTATTAGGTCCAACCAAGTTTGTACCCTTGGTCTGGTCACCTGAGCTTCCTTAAGCGCTGTCGGAAGCGCTTGTGCGAGAATGTGTGGTACCTGCGTGTCATCCGGTACCACACTCTTAATCCGTATCTCAGCTGATACACTGCCTTCGACCTGATTCTTTGATTTGTTAGTCAAGTTTATGTTCTTGACATCAGGTGTTACTACCGGTAAAACCGGTTTTTCCTTTAATTCTGCTAAATCGTTTGTAACACCTGATACCGATTCTGCCGATTTCGAACTCAGTCCTTCTGCCAGCGTCTCTGTGTCTTGATTCTCGTCAAGCTCCATAGAGACTGCCGCTTCCTGCGAGGCTGGCGTCTCAGCCACCACCTCGTCGCCATCGCCCTCGTCTACCTCAATAGGCTGACGGGAGCTGCCTTCCCCTGGATTATCAGGATCCGTCGCTGGACCTGGATCATTAAGAGGCGCACGTGCTTCGTAAGCTTCAACCATGGTAGTCCTAAACCTTAACCGGTAACCGGATAGGGGTGAATACCGCAAATTTAGAACTGAGAACAGCATCGTATTATCCGAGCTGGTTTTGGCCATAAACAGAATGTGCGAAATTAGTGTGACTTATTGAAGAATATTAAAAAAGCAGGTGGCCCATTCTATTTGCGCAGCCACACTATTTTCCCACCCACACTAATGACACTTTTACTGTACTATTGTACCGGTGCCGAAACGTGATACCGCACACCCCTGGTAGACATACCGTAATAGACATGTTATAGATAACACAAATGTGCAGCAGAAACCACCTCAACAAGAGACTGTTACTTAAGACAAGTTCACTTTCATAACCTCTCAACACAGATAATGAGTAGTATTGTAATTTTCAAACGACAAAATTTAATAGGGAACATTCCCTATTTAATAAGAGTACCCGTACCTTATTTAATACTGTAATGCCATCCCTGGCGGCTACACAGGCAGACGGCTATTAGAGCATCGTTACCGGTAAGTCTTAATCAAGGTTTTAACCTATAAACCTCTCGTTAGACCAGATTTACTAGCCACCGGCAAGTCTTATTTCTGGTCGTTACCGCACGAGGTCTTAAATTTAGTGCTATGGGACTTATTTTAAAGCCGTGGTTTTAATGAACCAAGCGGGTTTATTCGGTCAAAACAATTCTAGCAACAATTGGTCAAACATAAAAAAAAACTTGATCATTTCGACTGTCTCCAGTACAATGTAAGTTTTACTTTTTATTCATGATGCTAGCTAACACTACTGACGAGTCCCTTTACCTTTCGTGATAGAGTCAATCCATGGTAGCGCAGCCGACACGCGGGAAAACGCAGCGGGAACTCCTTTCTTGGCAAAGTCAATTTGCCAGCGCATAAAATGGTGATGATCGAATCAATACGCTTGCGCTAATCAATCCGATTTGTCGAGCGTCGATTAATTCTTATCAGTGGGCACCGCCAGACGATGAACATGCAGTGCAACAGTTTGACGATCAAGGCTCAGTTTTAAAGGGAGAACATAAAGCGTTATGTTGTGCTGACGCAAGAAAATTTTTCTCCTGCTACGTGGCAAGTTAGCGTGTACATATAAGCATTAAGATGACTCAGCAGCTACATGTAGATTTACATGTATTGTTGTTGGTTGATGCTGTACTACTGTAGTATGGCAATAGTAACAACGATACAGTAATTTGAATCTTCTCTCAGGCTCTTGCTATGCCTCTAAGTACCCGGTTCCACTACCACATATGTGATACCAAGCGTCTGATTCTTCAATGTTTGGAGCGTTTCATGGTCCATGCAAATTGCATCAAGAGCTCCACACAATATCTCCAGCTAATTGCTATCTGCCAACACATCAAGGCGTTCAACTAAAAGCTGAAACGTAGCACATGGTGCTGCTTGTCAGCAACTCTATGGTCGTTCCAGCGATTTAGACGAACAAGCATTGATTGAGTCCAATATCTTACCGGAATTACCTTCAAGAAGGCACAAGAGGCATTCAACCCGACTTGGCAACTTAGTATACACAACGTCTAAACTGAAGTAAACATATTAGCATTCAACCCGACTTGGCAACTTAGTATACACAACGTCTAAACTAAAGTAAACATATTAGGTCGGGGGCGGCAGAAACGATTCCCTTCGTGCGGGGAGTTGCTCAGAGCAGGTCGCCTTGATGAGAATATGTGGTATGAATCGGATCGTCAAAGAGGTCTAGTGCGTTCATGTATTAAAATTTTCCGTTTTTGGAATTAAAGGTGTAACCTAATAATGATTGGCAGATATTTTAAATAAAACTGATGTTAAGCCTTGCCGGTGGAACAAATTTGTTCACACAGGTTTAACGATCAGCCACGGGGTCTTAAATCTTCAATTACGACCTGACGTTAAGACTCACCGGTGGAGATGCTCTAAGGAGACAAGATTGTTAATTTCAAGTTTAAGTTATACCGGTTTTACGATATCTCATTAGTTACTATTAAATCTATGTCACATTGTGAAGCTTTACGATGGAACCCGCTACCTTTGAACAAGTAATACCCGATCAGCTACTGATGTGGAAATTTTTGATGCTATTGTCATTCTCCTATGGATGTTCCGTATTCGTACCGCCCAATTTTGTTCGCTTAAGTTTGTCAAACCGATTTCATATCCTAAATACCGTAAAGTTTCACCGTAGGAATTCCATGCTAGTCGACGCAGTGTTCTGTCTTCCCTAGAAATAAAAGTTTACTCTTCTGCGACTCAACCTTCAAGCCGGCTACTGCACCAAATCTTTCCACAATGCTTAAGACTCGCGTTGTGTACGACGCTTTTCCTAAAAATTGAGTAGAATCATCGACAAAGGCAGAGAATTTGTTCTCTCCACCTTGATCTTTGACCCCGAATTATCTAACTCGGTTATCCTGCAGTAATGCGAGAGCTAATAGCTCCACTGCTAGTATAAACAGCAACGGAGCTAACGGACAACCTTGACGTATACCAGATATCACTGTGAGCGGCTCTAATATCTGATTATTAGCGATAAACTTGGCAGTAGTTCTTTCATGTAGTCTCGTCACCAACTTAACAAAGTCTGTCCGGAAACCAAATAAGGATGGTACGCAATAAAGATATTTACGGTTCATAGTGCCATATGCTTTCAAAAGTCCAGGATCAGTATTCCTGGACACCCATTACAATCCACTGGTTTAATAGAATTGGCTCCCACTGTCTTAAGAGTAGCTATCACTACTGCCGCTGCTTTGTCTATTCAACGCCTGAAAAAAAAACTTGTTGAGTATCTCCAATGAGGGTCCCTTAACCCTTTTGGAGTCTAACCGCTAGGATTTTCGCAAAATTTTATAACTGGTTTGAAATAACGATATAGGCCTGTAGTCTAGTGCATTGGTTGAATCGCCTTTCTTTCAAAGAGGCAGTACCAATGCCTTCAGGTAGGATTCCAGTGGACTGTCACCTTTCAATAGATTATTATATAGCACAGTCAATGTTGGTGTAAGAATCTCCAGGAAATCTTTGTAGAGATTAGTACTTAATCCAACCTGACCGGCTGCCTTTTTCGATGTAGTCGCTTTATGGCCCGGGTAGCTTCCTCCTCATTGATTTCACCCATTAAATATGCATTTTGGACATCATTAACCCGTCGCTCAGGAGGTACGGTAAATAATGATTGCATGCTGGAATCCAGGTCCGATTCCTGTACTTGTGCATACAAAAGAACTATTATCTTCACTTCTTTTTCTACTGTAGAAATTAATCGCACCCAAAAAAGACAAGTGATGGAATCGTTCGTCTTATTGTTAATGTTATTATCAACAGTAGAATGCCCCAACTGTGAGGGTAACCTGGATCAGGGAAGCAAACCGTCTTCTTGACGACATCATTGCAAACTTGAAACAGGAGTTCTGCAAGAAGATGTCGGTGGACTACTTCAAGAAAAAATACGCTACCAACATCTGTTACAACTATGAAAGTGAAGGGAAAGCGCAAAGATTACGCGGCTCCCTAGTTTCAAAACATATGGGCCCGTGATCCGAAGAATGTGACCCCGTTGAGAATACCCCATAGTCTGTCATACATATATTCTCTGTATTGCTAACAATGAATAGTGACACTGGAAAAATATCTACCCGGCGGAAATATATGCGTCGCGATAGATGGTTCAAAGTCGTAGAAATGATTGATGGGTATGTGGAGTCTGTAAGGCGTGCCAGTAGATAAGACTTCTAGGACGGTGAGGAATCATCATATAAAAGAGAAAGGAAAATTATTTAGACGCTGGTCTACCACTCCAGTAGAAACCCCGTCAAGTCAAGTTATCGACCAAAACCGCCGTCGTATCATCATCAAAACCATATTCTCTCTCTACAAGTGGCCGTCCTGCTACTAAATTAGCTCCTACACTTCCCAGTTTAAGTTTAATCAATATACGTTTAACGAGATCATTATGGTGGCACAAAAGGCAGACTTTCCTCTAAAAAACATAGCATCTTATTGCTATTCAACGAACAAAGAAAAATCGGAGCGACACAAGACCCCAATCAAGAGAAAACATTCGAGTGGACCGTGGTAGCCAATCTCACCGTCTAGTCGTATTAAATGCAAGACTGAGTCAAATGACAAGGCGCTCTTGCCGATTTAGGGCCTTTAACTTTTGCTCGTGCTCAGCTGCCAGGTTTACACGATGGTCCTGAGCTGTGTACCATAGAAGAAGACGAGTAATTTGCTGCACGTGGAGACCAGAAGTCAAGGCGATAACTGTCAGAAAATCCGTCATGACCTTCAATACCCTTAGAGTCATGTTGGAATTTTGGCGAGGTTGTGATGAAAACAAAGTTAAGACAAAATTCTGTTTGGACAAAATTACGTTGATTTTATGTATACGTGAATTTTAGATTAAGTATTCTTTAGTTGAAATTTACCTTTTCGCGAAAGTCTTTATAAATTTGGGGAGCCTTTATTCACCCCCCAAAACCATAGGACTCACCCCCCAATATACACTTAAAACCATGATAGGTTCGAAAATGGTACAGTGTGCCGTCAAAGTATACAAAAGTACACAGAAGCCACTGTTAGCTTTTCCACGTCAAGTATCATTGTGAACACATTGAAATTCAACAGAACATGTCTTTAATTTACCATTTACTTGATCAGATCACTGGAGTTGTCGGTTGCTTTGCTTTTTATCGAAGATGCCGATTGACCCATTTATTTCCTTTTGGAGCCGACTATTTCGTGCATTTTGAGCCACTTGTGTTCTCGTTGTGCAGCCGCTTCCTACTCTGTTGGATCACAGAGCTGGCGAATTGTTTCCGTTGTAAAACCACTTGGCTTGCTTGTAGAAGTCGTTGTTGCATCGCACTGGAATGTTTCATGCCGCACGCTTCCAAAATATATAGCCCTCTGTAAAATCGTACAGAGAGATGTAGCTTTGGTGGCACCTGATGCATCTTTAATGATTGCAAAAAAACACATTCAAGAGAGAATTTCTAAAGTTCTTAAGTATATGCAGGGTTGCAAATGGTACAGTAGTATAAGCCTCCGTTGACGCAAACAAGAATAAATTTGTGCGCGTTAAGTCAATAGCGATATGGAATGTGAAATTATCGTTAATAAAAATCGGAGGTATGAATTAATCGTTCTTTAAAAACAGCTTTTGATAATGTTTTGTTCACTATTGGCTGCTGTACCATATTCGAACCTATCATGGGTTTTACTGTATATCGGGGGTGAGTCTATGGTTTTGGGGGTGATTATAAAGACGCCCATAAATTTGACAGACCTCTCCCAATCATGTTTGACGGGTGTCAAATCTTTCTGACTCTTGACATGGAGGCTGATTGGCCAATTAAAATATGTCGAGATTCACAAAACTGGGTACAAACGACACACAAAAGACGGAGGTTTATAGGGGTTGACAAAATTGAAAGAGCACCGAAACCACAATAAGGTGCACTAAAACGTTCGGGGTTGCTTTGGTCTTTGTTGTGTTCTTCATGGGCAACAAAGTGTGTTATTGTTTTTTACGAGTCTGGTTGAGTAGATAATCGCAGGTTGAACTGCATTTCCATCAGCTGGAACAGAGCATTGCATTGCTTGGAAAAGATACTGTAAAACTCAAGGCCACGGCAGACAGGTTTCCCAGCACTGTCAAGAGACGCAGTTAGTTGGCTTCACAATGTCAGGAATCCTGCAGAATGCGGTCAGTATAAAGCTTGATGAGCTAGCGAAAACGCATTGGTCATGAGGGAAATGATGCAGTTTTACGCACAGCAGAAGCAAAGGATCCAGGAGACGAGCGAGCGACTGCTTTTAATGAAAATGACACTGCCGGTGCAAATTACGGTGACACCGATGTCTCATGTATGGCATAATTAGGGGAAAAAAGTAGGTGACGATGAAGAGTTGTGAGAAAGAGATGTCATCCATCCGTCTGGTGCATTGAACGGACTTGCTATTATTTCAGTGAAGAGACGGAAGCAAGATAGTAACGAATATCATCAAAATAGTGGGGAAATGCCATCATATAAGCAAACGCACTCTTTGTTCGCAGTAAACGAGTAGATCTATCGACAACGAACAGGTCGATCTTCTACACTTTCGTACTTGGTGTTTCGGCTGTTTACTTGTGGAATGCTGTTTCAAATACGAACAAGAAGTTTCGGGTGATGGTCACCCATTCCGGAGTCATTGAGTCAATTCAAGAAGCTGCTGCTATCGTTTTTTGTAGTTCTGTATGAAGCAATATGACGCTTCTGCCTGTGTTTTATTCAACATTTGTGCTGATGTTGATTTTTTGTGCTGATTTTTTTTCAAGTCATTGAAGACACTTACAAATGATAACGGGCCTTCACTGGAACGTCGAGTTACGCATGCGTATTTAACTGCTTCAGTACGCAACACGAAGCCGATGTCTGTCGATTGTTTCTAATGTGCATCTCTCCATTACGCCGATTGAATTGTCTTGGTTCCGTAGTGGATTTTAGCATCTTTGCTAGATTTGAGTAGTGATCCTTGTCCACAAATTGCTCGTCGAATCAACTCCTTTTTCCTTTTAAAAGATGTACGAATACTGGATGGGGTGTCAGAAATAAAGTCTGTTAGCGTGCCAACATGATCCAACACCAACGCTACCTAAAGCGCGATGAAATATCTAGGCAAGATAAAAAGTCATCAATACAGGTCATGCAGATTACGAAAGAGATCAGATATACTATATCAGCTAATCTCCTACGCAAACAGTATTCAAATTGACACACCAAGACTACAGCAATAATAATTGCAGCTAGAGCTCCAAATGATAAACCACCAAACTGCCATCACCTGAGTTTACAGCCTTTGGCAGACGCGAGCTGGATCGATCATTACCGATGCCCCGACGTATTTTCCCTGCGGCTCTGCTACTAGCTGATGGGTTTTGGTAGCCACGATACTGTCCTACTGCTTCTTGCAGCGGGAACCGTCATACCTGATGTTTCCTTAACTGCGCAGCTAGAGTTGTACTCTTGTGCCCAGGACTGGTCTGAAGATTAGTTTCTAATGTGTAAAACTGCTCCGTAGTGAGTTCAGTTTGCCAATTGACAGATGATAAATCCACCGTTCTGCGCACCAATTATCAATCAAGTCAGTCAACTATCAAGTTCGAGAACCTACTAACAAGAGTAAATGCTGGTCCTACATGCTCATACTACTCCGCAAATTTGTTCATAAAGAAATCATGGCAGTTGTGCGATTGTCGTTCCTCTCAAATCACTGTTTTGTGAGAGGGAGACAAATAGCATTATTAGTACCAGTAGTATCATCTAAGTTGTAGCCTGTCTTCTCGTTGCCGACGCACATTTCATTCAAAGATTCATCAGCAAGCGGTAGGGATAGATCTGTGATCATTGAGTTTAGAATATGTCTGATCCATAATAACACAAGAATCGTTAGTGTCTACGCCATACGGCACTCAAGAGCTACCAAATTATCCCCTCACATGTCTGTTTTTGAGTTTTGGACCATTATCCGACGCTACTCGTCGCTACATTTGTGAATATCTTAAACCAACTTCTACTGTGGTAACGGCTAGCCAGAGAAATGGTGGAGGTTAGTGTTTCGATTCCAATTTTAATTTTCAAAACAGGGTACGTTGTTTTCTATAATCAAAAAAAGGTTAAGTGAAAATATTTCTGTGATTTGATTGGCTAACCGTTAACACAGGAAAAAATGTAGGTGTCAAGTCTTTCAGGTTGTCACATCTATAAGACTTTTGCGGTACTTTACATAAATAAAAAATAACGTAAAACATCAGATTTTCGCAGGAAATTGGGTACCTTAGCTAAATTAGGATAATTTTGTTCAATCAGCAGACAGGTGAAATGCGCATGAACCAATGAAAAGCTCTAATCATGGACTAGGTGGTGGTGTAAAGGGTTATCCTTAGATGTCTCTGGAAAAATATACAAGCTGACAAAAGTCGACCAAAAACCCACCAAAAATATCGAAAGCACCAGTTTTTCGCGGCATAGAAATGTCGCTTAAAAACCTAAAAGCTGACATAAGTCGACCAAAAATATCAAAAACAGCAGTTTTTCGCGGAAAATCTTTACTGCGAAAAACTGCTGCTTTCGATTAATCAGCCAATCGTGGGACGCGTAGCAAAATACACACATATAATTGGTCAGCTGATGTTTCCTGCGGATAACTGATGTACTGCGGAAAGCTGATGTTTTACGTTACTTTCAGTTTTAAAAAGAACACAACAAGTTAAATTCTTCGGACTTGGCCAACTTCGCGCTGGACGGTACTGACAGAACAAGTTACGCATCTATAAACACTACGATATATTGCACTGACAGGCACCTAGCTATCTAGTGATACTAAAGACAACGGAACACTAACAGGTTCTCAGTGGTTTATGGGAGTATAACGTGGAGCGTGATTTTCCAACAAGTCAAGACCGGTGTCACTTGATAGATATTAAAAGCATTTGTATCCTTTTTGAATGTCTCTTGGACACGATTTCCATTTAACTACTACTTCCTACGGGGCAAAATAAATGTAGCATTCCACACCAAATTCATCGTACTTGGTTCAAAATTCCATTTTAGAGGAATCGGATTGGTTAAAAAGAAAGCACTGTAACTCCTCTTTCTGTCAATAGCTTTCTTCTCATTGAATCTCATCCTAGGGACGACGCTGTGAGGGAATGAATGGACACAGCGAGCGTCGGTCGACAAGATCATTCCTGCCCTAGTCCAAGATGACATTCAGGATTTCTGAAAACATGCAAAGAAGCGTATCAGCAACATTGCTGCTGGAGAACGAAGTGTCTTTCTCCTCCAGATCTCCGGATCAAGCGCTTCATAGCCCAGAGTGTTCCGAGTTCGATGTCATTGTTCAGGCACCAGATACAACCGTTTTCAACCCTGGAAGCGCCAGTCTTTGGTGTAAATTCATTTTTTGTTGTTTGGACGCTTTTGCTATTGTTTAGTGATCCTACGATACAAGCGGATTATTACATAAGCTAAGATGACGTTTCTAGGTACTGTGGGAATTGTTTCTTGTTATTATTTATAATTTCTAAGTATTTATGTGTCGTTTTCAATATTTTGCCTGTTCTGTTTTGATTACGAACACTCTTTAGTAATTATTTGTCTTATATGATAATCCGATAATATCAATTTAGTTTTGCTGAGTTTATTTTGGACCAGGGGGTGCGGTATTGGTACCGGTAGTACCACCGGTACTAAACACTACCGAGACCGGATACTTCAATGTAGGTATGAAGAGAACCGTACCGATACCGCCCTGAATAACGTTGGTATCCGAAGTCTGGTATTGAGTATCGATAGTATTCACCGTTAGAGCCAAATTAGGTACTCGGTACTGATAGTATTTACCGTCCATACTAATCTTGGTATTACAGTAGTACCGACTATATCGGTATCCAGAGATAATATTTTTTTGTCTCGGTATCTCTAGTATTGACGTTGCGGCATACTGATAAAAAGTCGTAGAGATGATAATGATATTAATGTATTTTACACTACAAGGCCTTGTTAATGCATCGTTTAATATTCAAGCAAAAGATAAGGAGGTGGACAAACAGTTAATGGTAATGATAAAGTAAATAGTATCTCTATCTGCTTACTATCGAGTATATCGAGCAAAGAAGTGTCAGCACCACCACCACTATGATTATGTTTTATAGGCAATTATATATAGGGAGACATTTCCAAGAACAAATATGTCAAACGTAAGCAAATTTATGCAAAAATATTAACGATATGACAAGACCCCAAAGAAGAAGTAGGAGAGCATTATGGTAGTTAGTTTTATAATATATCATTTTTTTGTGAATGAAATCAGTCTAACGTTTTATGTTGGAGAGAAGAAGTTAAGAAAGATTAACAACAAGTTGTGGTAACATTTGATAACTACTTCCTCCGGGGCAAAATAAACGCAATATATACACAAAATCCATCGTAATTGGTTCAAAATTACGTTTTAGAGAACACGGATTGGATAAAAAGAAAGCCCTAGATCACCTCTTTCTGCTACTATCTTTTCTCATTGAATCTCATCCGAGGACCGACGCTATGTCGGAATGAATAGACACAGCGAGCGGCGGTCGACAAGAAAAATCCCGCCCTAGTCCAAGATGGCAATCGCGACGTACTAAAAGCATGCAAATAAATGTATCAGCAGCAGTTTTGTTAGAAGACGAAGTTTCTACTTCTCAATAGTGCCAGATCAAGCGTTTCGCAGTCCAGAGTGGTCCGAGCTTAATGCCGTTGCTCAGGAGGCAAATATCCCAGTTTTCAACAATGGAAGCGCATGAATGTGATGGATGTTCATTTTTCGTTGTTTGGAAGCCTTTGCTGTCGTTCAGCCTATGAGGCAAGTGGATTACTACATCAAGACATACTTAAGTATAAGCTAAGAAGATGTCCTAGCTGCTGTGGGTCGACCAAGGTACTCTATCGAATTGTTTCTTGTTATTTTTTATAATTTCTAATTTTTTATGTGCCGTTTTCAGTAGTTCGACCGTTCTCTTCTGATTGGGAACCCCTATAGTGAATACTTGTAGAAGATGATAATCCGATACTATCAATTTAGATTGCTGCGTTTATTTTGGACACCTGTATATTCCGATCGTGCGTTTATTTTGCCCCGGAGGAAGTACACCTTTTTTCAGTCATTTGCACCAAACCCGCAATCATTTGCACCTCGCCTCAATGAATTGCACCGTCGACTTTTAAATTCTTATATTTCGTTATTTATCGTACTTGAGAGGTTATATTTAGTAAAGTGCACAAATGGACCGCCAAAGGCGACGCTACAGTATAGAAACCCGGCTCTTCACAACGCACTCGTCCTGCTTGTACAACCGGCGAATCTCAAATTGTGTGACAACCGTAAATGGACGATCTTGAATTCCTTTCCAGGACCGAAGTGCCCATGCAAAAGGGGTTATTGGAACAACCTTTATTGTCACACTAGCCCGAGTATTTGCATCAGTCGATTCGCTGTCGTTATTTGCAGTACATGTACACGTTGTTTAGACTTTACCGTGAGTTCCAAAAGTTGTAGCCATGGTGTTTGCTTGCCAAATGTCCATCCCACTGCAGCAAGAACCCTTGGAGTTTATCAGATTCGCCTCAACATCGCTAAATAATAAACTTTTTTTTAAAAGTATTTCGGGCTCTGGGCGTCACAGTAACCCGTTCCATACTTGTTACCGGCGATATTGCTTGGATAACGCGATGTCCCGTCGTCGGCGTCCATCTTGACGAAATAAAAGGCGTCGTTGGAACCACAAGACAAGCCAGACACGTCGACTTCAAATGTTACTCCTGATTTAGCAGCGGGAACTGCTTGTATTTCGTTCCCGACGCCTCGAACATGTACACACGGGGACCTTTCCTAAGATTGAGCATCAGCAAGGTCAGGTCATCACCTTGAGTCCTAACGTCTTCGTAGGAATAGCCTTCAATCCCGCATATAGGAATTGAACAAACGAAAGTGTTCCACTTGTCATCATCAATGCATCGGTTTTTCGTTCTGACTGCATCGATGCTGGAGTGCCGCTATCGCGATTACGACCATCGCCGTAATCACGATAGCGGCACACCCGACGAAGGGTTTTTAAACTTCGTGAGTCAACTGACGTTGTGAAGAAGTAAATTGAAGGATCGATTTCGTCCTCGTAAGACATGTTCGAGCGTAGAATAGCTGCAGAGCTTTGATTCTATCACGAAGTCAGCTTAGTTATCCTAAGTCGTTCGCTCGCAAGATACACCCATCAGAAAATGACCAGGTACGCTAGTCGTGAAATAGTCATGCAACAATGAACGAATCAGAAAAACCGACCTGATGTTTCAAATATTGCACGTACCGTATAGCCTTATGTAAAATATATTTCGGCATGATTTCGCCCATCTAAGGACCCTGAAGTCATCGATCCAGGTTTTGGGTCCCTGTGAGCGTACATGTTGTTTAGATCAATGTCCGTGACGTAGTACTGTACTCCAGTCGAAAGGAGTTGGCAGGCTTTTCAAAGCGCAAAAAACTAGGACCAAGCACAGTTTTTTTACACGATAGAACGGATCGTTTTACGTTAGCTCGACATACGACGGAAAACCATTCACCACTCGACTGTATCAAGCGCATACAGCACGTTATATACCGTCGTCAGTCCTGAGGCCATCATTTTTAGTCTTTTTCTGATTAACTTACTTACCGTTATTAATTGGTGGCATTTGGCATGAAGTGCAGCCAAGCCACGATCAACACAATTGATTACCCTTTCCGAGACAATTGGCATCGTGCAGAAACATTTTGCATTGCCCCTCGAGCTTTATCAGCTGAGAGCTAAAAGCATGAAAATTGAAAAGCGTCGCTCTTCTCCCTCGTGTTTTTTGTCTCCCAATCGTCGACTGTTCAGTAATCAGCTGTAATGGTCGGCATCATTTCAGTAGAATATGTGATTTATCTTGATATCAAGTTTTGCAAGTGTATCATTTTCGGTATATCATGGTGCAAATCATTGAGGCGAGGTGCAAATGATTGCGGGTTTGGTGCAAATGACTGAAAAAAGGTGTATATACTAGGATATTAATGACTAAAGCGCAAATGCTCCCTCACCATTCGTCCGTCATTTTACAACGGCGATAGTTCTCCATGGTGGCATGCAACCCTCCTCTGACATACTGTACTTGTGGCAGTTCTAAATTTGCGACTTAGCCCATACGAAGAGTAGGCTTTAGGACTACAAGATGCATTTGATGAAGGAAGCCCCCCAGCCCCTGGATGACCCCGGTCCGCCTAAAGATCGTGGGAAGCCTGGAATTGTGAAGAATTGGTTCAACCAAAAGGGTTGGACAACAATAACGGGGAGGAGTTAGTAGCGGAAACGCAGTCCTCCCAAGCCACGGTTCCAGATACGGAAATGAAACTGGTAAATGAGTCAGTATTATCTGGTACTGAACACCCACCAAAAGAGCGGAAGTACCGGTATGAAACGAGAACCGGTGGATGTACTGATTTTACAAAATACAAACAAACACCAGAAAAAAGAAGCAGTCCGAAGGATTCCGCACATCAGCTGAACCTGTGATGGGTAGTGTGGAATCTGCGTCATCACAGGACCCAAGAATTATGACGTCGGCGTTTAAAACTAAGCTTAGTCAGGCGGCATCGTCGAGGCTGAGAGTGCAATCCTGGATTGACTTAAAATGCAGGATTTGTTCTCGGCCGTCTATATTAAAGCACGCGGTCCGATATTAATGCAGGATTTGTTCTCGGACGTCTACATTAAAGCACGCGGTCCGATATCGCATTTGTTGGATGCAGCTAAACGGTTGCCGTTGCTAAAGGCACCAGAAGTGGAGCGGCTCCTGGACTATTTTTAATTGGTGGTGGTGGAAGGACAAAAAGATTGGGATTTGTGGAGAAAACAGGTAGTAGGAGTGGCTTTGTTTGTCCCACGATCTTCGCCCTTTGAAAGAATATTTGGAAATTAATTGGCCAGGAAAAGGTCAAGAAAGCGGATTTGCTCCCGGAACCATTCAAGGGTTGGGCAAGTAAGGTAGCGGAGCGTTCACCGACCTCTCCGGATGAAAAATTTCTCCAGAAAACTTTCTTGTTGAAGGCGGGTGTTTTTTCGTCAGACGAGATTTTATGTCTCCGGGCCGTGTGTGAAAAGGATTATGGCAAATTTGCTCCTATGACGGTGCGTCAAGGAACAGAAGACGAATGGCGAATTGTTCAGGGATTGGTTGAAGGTAACATCATCGCTCGTCAATTATCTCAATTTTTAAAGCGCATAATGAAGATCGATGATCAAGTCAGGTTGGTGCTCACCATTCGAGCCCAGGTGTGGTTGTGGTGTAGTCGCTCTCAGAAAATCTTCCTGAGACGCGAACACCCACGGGGGTCCCAGACGACTGACTACCGGAGGGGGTACTCCGTCCATCCGAGTCATGATCCGATCCGGCTTGAGGCCGGCTGGATCGGTCGCTTCCATCCGCTTGATCGCGACTGCTCGAATGTTGCATGTTAAAAGCTCACCTTGTGTACCCGTCAGTACTGGGTGGTTAGCTCTCTTGATGGACCCTAGGGCGAAAAGTGTAAATCCGTCCAATAGGGAGATGAAGTGTAGGACTAGGGGTAGCTCCTGGGCGGAAATCGTCACCGGGGAGCTCGTTGGGTAATATACTTGAACTTTGTATAGTGCCGGCTGGGCCGAGAATAGTCGATCGGCCAGCTAAACCAATAGGACACTTGAAGTTTGTATAGTACCGGCTGGACCGAGAATAATCGATCGGCCAGCTAAACCAATAACAATGAAGGGCGAATCCAAATGTGTATCCACAGAAGGCCAAATGTCACCACTTCCCAATACTTAATACCGTGTTCAAAACACGGGCGACTTGAGGTGAGTATACGAAGTCGCCGCGACTCCCGGTCAGGGGACTTCCGGTGGGTTAACTTAACCTTCCCCGGGCAAACCAATAACAGCAAGAGGGGACCTTGTTAGCCCTCTGCCGTGAACCAATAAAAGCGACTTGTGTCTAAGAAAGCGAAACGTATACTGATTTATCCTATGTCCAATACTCCCTTTGTGTAACCTACCTCAAATAACACGTCTGACCAGTCATGTACCTTACCCAACGCAACCCGGCTAACTCCGACTTTGTGTACCAGCCCGGCCGGTACACCGAACCCATATGGTACCAGTCCAAATGGTACATTGTACCCGGCCGGCTCGGCCGGACAGCCACCCATCCGCGCCTCTCGGCCGCTGACGCTAGCAATCCCTTGGCAGCCCTTCCCACGACCCCGGTGCATACTCTCTCCACTAGAACAATCCTCTTCTTTCGGGCTCCTTCCACTCCATCCTTACGAACAGTCCGCCATCTTGGCCGTCCGCCATCCGCGCCTCGGCCGTCCAACCTCCATAGTCCTTCCGTCTGCTCAGCTCGCTTATCCGACTATCCTCGCCCCTTGTCAGGTCCGCCGACTTGATTTCCAGCCGGGCACCGCCCGACCGCCTACAAGGGTGCCTGGCAGTCCCAAATTGCATCTTATTCCTGGCCGGTCTGGGCATCCGGCTTAGGGTAACATTTCAGCCAATCCGGTGCGGGCATCCATCATCATTAGTCCGTTAACTTCTGGAGCACTTCACCACAGCCGCCCCTGAGCCTTGTCGCAGCCGCACAACGGTTGAGGCACGCGCTCATCACATTTCCCACACTTCGATTTTCAACGCCTCTATGTCTGATCGTAACAACGCCCCCATTGCTCCTGTGCCGGGCCACTCCCCGGTCAATACCCAGCTATCGGCCGTAGGACCGGATGCTCATCAGGCCGGCCCAGAGCATCGCCCCGGGCAACCTGACCTGGCCGCTCTGCAAGCTCAAGTCGCTGCGTTGACCGCTCGCGTAGCCAGTCTAGAGCAAGCGAACACCGATTTGGCTGCGACCGCCCGGCTGGCTAGCCAGCAAGCAGACGAATCCCGGGTCCGGGAAGTCCTAGCGACTTTTCAGTCTCGCGACCGAATTGGCCAGCTGGAAAGTGAGAACGCCGACCTTCTCCAAGCGAGAGATCGCCTCCGAAAACAGTCGGACTCACAGCGTGTCCAAAACCAGAAAGTCATGGCTGCCTTGAAAATCCAAAGTAAGTATCTTCCGCTTGTTCTGGTTCGCCTCCCACTCATTCACTCCGTGTATGCTCTTAGACCAAAACGTCATGAACCTCCGTGTCTTGATGATCGAGTCTTTCCAGACCGCGCGTGAGTTGACGACGCGCTACGACAGCTATATCAAGCTCTCCAAACGGTTGGAAGGTGCGCAGCAGGAACTGGGCAAGCTGGAGTTTCGCCGGATCCGTCTTGCCAAGAAGCTGACCAAGTACCAGAAGGCGCTATATCAGTCGGCCGATGCATCGGCCGACCTTAAGCGCCGGGTCCGGGAGCTTGAGGCCGCATACGCTGAAACCCAATCGGGCGTGAGTGACGCCCGGGAGGCGTTCACTCGGCTTGCGGAGGAGCGTGCGGATTGCTTTTCTTCTCTCAAGGAAGACCGGGCTCGTCTAGCAGCTTCGGCGTCCCGGGTGAGAGGTCTCATGAAGGGTCCTGCTCCCATCCGGGAGGCTATCAGGCACCTCCTTGACTTGGCCTGTCCGCGAGACCCTGGTCAGGCCGCTTCCGCCACGCCCCTTCTTCCGTCAGCTGCTAATTCCGCCGCGGCCGTTCAGACATCTGACGCGGGCACTCCCGCCCCCGGTCCAGCGACCGGTGATACGGGAAAAGTTTCTCGCCTACGGATTTGGAATACTTCCCAGGACCCTAACCCGCCGCTAGCGCCAGTCAACCAGCAGGCGGCTTCTCCCTTGTCCACTGAAGATCCGCCTGGGCACAAAGGCAAGCGTCGATCCAGTCGGGTTGCGTCGCTTCAAGGCCCCGTGGCAGCCAAACGGCCCAAACGGTCCGCCGCGCCGGTGAGCGCGGCCCTAGTCCATGGGGAGAGCGGGCCGAGTCCTAGGCCCACTTCGATCCCGGCTTCACCGGCTTCGGGAAAGTTCCCCCGTCGTTCTCGCGCTGCCAGATCTTCGTCGAAGGCTCCGACTACTCCGGCTCTCCTTAGCGTCTCCCCTCATGATCCCCAAGGTCCATCCACCGCCTCTCCTGATGGAGAAGAAGCGTCTGGCCTATCGGGGCTGGATTCTGACGAGGCTACCACTGAGGACCTCGAGGAATTGCCTTCCCCAGACCCCTTCGCCTTCGACGAGAACGAGTCCAAGGAATCCTCGGAGGAGTCTCCTCCGTTGTGGATTCCCCGCCGGAAGGTCATGACGGCCCTCGAACTGGCCGCGGCGGTCCCTTGGTCAAAGGCGCAGTTGGAAGGCCTGCGTATCCAGGACCTCACTGGAGCCTTGGTCATCAAGTCGTTGACTCGTCCGCCGTTGTGGATATTCCCGCCGGCCCTCGCTGTGCCCAAGGCCAAGGACTGGAACGCCAAGCTAGTGGCGATTGAGCCGCTGAACGCAATTTTGTCCCGGGAACCTTGGGCCATACTGGCGACAGAGATGCCGGACATCGGCTTGCCCCGTGCCGGCTGGTTCGCGGAGTTGCGGAAAGTCTGCAAGGAGTACCTCTCCCGGCATGGACAATCCATCTGGGAGTCGACTCATCACCTTTGCATTTCCGTTGCCGCCGGGCGCGAATCTCCCGGGCTAGCCAAGTACCGGACCGACCGCAAGAACCGTCGCAACCGCGCGACTGAGGGCTGGGCTAAGGTCTGCAACTTTGTGGTCGATGGAATCCAACGTGGCCACTGTGACTTGGACATTTTCCTCCACCCGATCATGCTACATCTGGCCACCCGCCGCGTGGAGAAGAGCGGGATCTCGGCCGAAGGCGGGACTTGGTATCCGGGTTTGGGTAAGTGTCAGGTTCCCACTCTCCAAGCTTCGCTCGATGCGCTCGACCAACAAGATCCGTGGCGCAACCAGTTTCGGCAGGATCCCGATCGTCACCCTGGCCTCCGCGTACCCCGACTCCGGAACAAGTTTCGCTGAGCTTCGTCAAGGGTGTCCCACGAGGCTAGCCTTGCATACATCGTCTTTTTTATTTGTTACTGGCTGTTAACCTCGATAATACACTTTTCTTTCCATTTTTTACGTAAGTAACCGCTTGCTCATCTTCTTCGTCTGACTTCTCCCATCCGGCACCATACTGAATCGAAGACAACTCCGGAAAACCACTCCATCCGGCACCATACTGAATCGAAGACAACTCCGGAAAACCATTCCATCCGGCACCATACTGATTCGAAGATAACTCCGAAAAAAGACCGATCGGACCCGACTAGCTCCATCCACCGATTACTCGGCTGAGTGGTGTTATCTGGTCCGGCCGTGCCTGTTGCCCTGGGGCCGGGCGGACTAGTTCTCTGTCCCACCTTCTTCGTGGGTCTGCATGACCCCGAAGCGATTCCGGCTAGTCCGCCGGCGGTCGAACTCTCTCATTAAAGCTCCGCAATTTAAGTCTAGCTCGTCCACCCACGACTGCTCCTCGCAATTTTTCCACTGCACGAGAAACTCCCTGTGAATCCGCCCAAACCGGGTTTTCCGTCCGTTCCGGACGTCCAAAATTTCTTCTACCTCGTACTCGTCCGGGTCTAACGGCTTGTCCCAACTGTCCTCCGGCAGCAGAGCTTCATCGAAATCTAACCGGTCATTTTCCCCCGCAAGGCGTATATTCGGGCGGTCCGGGAAGTGCTTCGCCAACTTCAACTTGGAGACATGTACTATCGGGAAAACGCTGTATTCCGTACCGGCCGTGACCAGCTTAACTGCATGATCCCCGACCAGTTCTGCCACTCGGAAGGGGCCATGCCACATATGCGCCAGCTTCCGCGCATAGCCTTCCTTGACCCGATCCAGATACAGCCACACCCGGGAGCCGGGCTCAATGCCGTGTTCTCCGGCGCGGTCGTTGTTTTGGTCGGCGCGATCCTTGATTGCTTGTCGGAGACGTTCGTTTACTTGTTCCCTCGCCAGTGAGTAGTGGCGTTGCACTCCCATCCTCCAGCGGCGAGCGTCTCTGTCCCGGCTTCTGGTGCACCCTATTGGTATGGCGGCTTCCAAAGTGGATCGGGGATCCCATCCGTAAGCCAGATAAAAAGGGGTGTCGCCCCTTACCCGGTCGTACGACGAGTTGAGAGCAAAAACCAGTCTCTCGGCATATTCGTCCCAGTCGCATTGGTCCGCCTCCACCACGTACATCTTGAGGGCTCTGGTTAGGGTCTGGACCATCCTTTCAGCCTTTCCATTCGCCTGCGGGCGGTAAGCCATAGTGGCGCTCTGCTTCTGTCCTAGGATCTTATTGAAAGCTCGGAATACGTCTGCCATAAATCCGGGCTCCCTATCGTGCCGGATGACCTCGCTCGCCCCGAAACGCCTGAACACACATTCTTCGTAACTTTGCGCAACCTGTTGGGCGGTACGGGTGGAACTAGCCTTTGCTATAACCAGCCCGGTAAACAAATCCGTCCAGATCAGCAGCTCCGTATACCCATTTCGAGATTTGGGTAAGGACGGGATATGGTCCATCGCGATAACTTGAAACGGATAAGTGGCCTGTATGTTTCCAGGCGACCGTCCTCTGATGGTCGGCCGGCCTTTCCCGGTTTCGCAATCTGGACAGCTCCCCACGTAGGCCTGAACGCTACGGTAAAGCCCCCGCCAGTGGAAATGTGTCTTGACCTTGTGATATGTCCGGCCGATTCCCTGATGCCCCCCTTCCAAGCTCACATGGTAATGATGGAGAATATCCGGCTGTAGAGTAGCGGGTACGACTAGCCGAGCTGATCTATCTCTCTCGATCTCCGGCTGGTCGGCGTCTCGGTAGAAGAACAGTAGCCCGTTTTCGTCCACTTCGTAATCCGGGGCCAACTTGAAACATTCCTTAGCTTGTTCGGCGGTCAATTTATTCACTTCTCCGTTAAGATACGCCTTGAGATCCACTATCCACGCTTCCTCGTTCTGCGCTTGGAGAATCCGCTCTGCTCGCAACTGTTGAACTATCCCCTCGGTCATTGTTTCTGGGGATAGTGGGCCATCGGCTGAAGAACGACGCTTCTGCGATCGGGTGACGGCGTTCACCCGGATTGTTTCGTCCGTGTTGGCTGGATGGATGATCTCGGGCAACCGGTTGATCTCCGTCAGGTCTGATAACAGAGCCGGATCGGAAACCGTTACCCCCACGTTGTCGCGCATGGCCAGCGTGGCCAAGTGATCCGCGCTCTTATTCCAGTCTCGTTTGACGTGCAGCAATTCGTGTTCCGGCCACCTCCGCAAGGCGGACATAACCCGATCATTTAGCAGTCTCAGCCGCGGCGCCTTGCAATCTATCTCTCCGGTGATTTGTCGGATCACTAGGTTGGAGTCACCGCATATGATGATCCGCCCCTGTGTCCGGCCAGCCAACAGATCTAGAGAAAGCAGCAGTCCTCTATACTCCGCTTCGTTCACCGTGATGCCAGGCGTGAAATCCGAGGCGGCCGCGATCGCTTTCCATTCGGGTAGCTTCCACAAAATGGCACTATAGGCTCCAACCCCTTTCTTTACACTCGCCGACCCATCGAAACTCAAAACCATTAGTTCCTCCGTGGGTCCCACTGTTGGCGGCGGCAATACGATAGTTTGTCGAGGCTGCTTCCGAGGTGCGATCGCTATCAGTGCTTCCTCCACTTCTGCCCTGGGGGTAATGCTGGCAGCCAATGTGCCCAGAATTTCTTCTTCCCCCTTAGTACACTTAATCACTTCGAGGGACCACTGAGACAGCAGAGCCGCCCATCTCCCCAGCCGGCCATCAATCCCATTCGCTGTCAGGAGCCATGACAGGGTCGACCGTCTGGATAGTACTTTGATAGTCCGAGACACCAGCATAGTATAACACATCCAAGATCCGTAATAGAGCCAGAACTTCTTTATCCGCCAATCCGTAATTAACTTCATTAACTTTCAGGGTCCGGCTGGTGAAGGTCACGGGACAGTACACTCCATCATGATCTTGCACGAGAGCGGCCGAGATGGCCCACTTGTTAGCGTAGATGATGACCACCGGAGTCTTATTAACATCGAAATGTTTCAAGACCGGTGTGGTCGCCATCTTCGCCTTTAGCATGCCGAAAGCCACCATCGCTCGGGTCATGTGATCGTCCGGGCCGGCCGCGTCGGGGTTCGGCGGCCGGTCGCTTGTCTGGGCAGACAAGGGCGCTTCCCCATTGGCTGGACTACCTGAAAAGGGCGCTTCCCCATTGGCTGAAATAACCGAAAAGGGCGCTTCCTCATTGGCTGAAATTGCCGACCCGGCCCGCGTCTCCGCTTGCCTATCCTGCTCTCTCAGCTTATGGTAATCCACCTCCCGCAACTCATACAAGACCGCCGCATAGACTGCAAAATCCTCGATGAACCGACTGTAATAATTCAGGCTGCCCAAAAAGGATTGCATAGCTTTTAGGGATCGCGGGAAAGGCAGATTACTCAAGGACTCCAAATCCTTCGGGTTAGCCTCCAATCCGGCAATCGACACTTGATGACCCAGATAGGTTACCTTAGTCTTTCCCCAGAAACTCTTAACCACACTAATCGAAAGGTTCCACTTTTCACACGTAACCATCAGCTTCTCCACTTTGTCACACAATAAATCCCAGGTAGTTGCCGTAACGAGAATGTCATCAATATAAGACCGCCGCCCCAAAACTGAAGGTTTTGGGTCGGGGTCCGGGTCACCTTCGGCAAACACATCCCCGACCAGAGCCGGATCTTGATCCGCCTTGATCTTGAAGTGTCCATACAGCGCGTTATCTATCAGCCGTTGACCGACCTCGTTTGGTGCAGTGGTTAAGGCCCTGCCCTCGGGACCGGGAGATTGCGGGTTCGAGTCCCACCGTGGACGAAAATCCAAAGTCGGATAGAGTCGGGGTCCAAAAGTGTAATGAAATGAGGCCCTTACAGCACCGCGCTTGACATGGCTTACACCACCCTGTATAGGGTCAGGTTCTCTAAATATCATCTCTATCAGCCGTTGATAAATCTGCGGGGCATTCTTCAGACCGAACGGCATCCGGTTCCACTCGAACAACCCGAAGGGCGTCACGAATGCAGAGATCTCCCGTGCATGATCGGTCATTGAGGCCACCCAGAATCCACTGGCCATGTCCAGTGAGCAATACCACAAAACTTTATTCAGGTTCTCCAGCAGGTCGTTTATCAGCGGCATCGGATAAATCATCAGCTTAGTCAGCCGGTTCACCAGCCGGTAATCGATGCACAACCTTATATCCACCCCATTCTTCTTAATGATAATTACAATGGGCGAAGCCCATGGCGAGGTGGACGGCTGAATTATCTTGGTGGCTAGCAAACCTTTGATAAGCTCTGACAGCTTTTCCCGATATTGGGGGGCGACTCTTCGGCATCTCTGTGCTACCGGCTTGGCACCTCCCACATCGATATCACAAACCGCCCCATGGGCGGCCGGAGGAAGTGCGTTCCCTGGTCCAATCAACAGATGTCGTCTTTTCCATATAATATCCTTCAATCTGCTGATCTCCTCCGGGGTGTTCACATCCGGGTCTCCCACTTGTAGATCGTCGATAGTGACTGCTGGGGGGCAGGGGGTCACTTCCGTAGCAGCGCCATCTGTTCTTCCATGCCTTCAACATATAGTTCGCCCCCTTCATGAATGCAGACTTGATCGGCTTCGGCCGCTTCGGGATCCTGCTCGGCCGGCTGGGCCGATCCGCCTTCGGATATTTCCGAATTCTGCTCGGCCGGCTGGGCCGATCCGCCTTCGACTATTTCCGAATTCTGCTCGGCCGGCTGGGCCGATCCGCTTTCACTTCGGTCGTCACAACCGTCATCGGGGCTGACCGTATATACAACTCTGCTTGGTCCTTTCTCCCGACCCTGTCGTTCGTCCGTCTCCTTCCGAGTGGGCAAAATCAGTTCCGCGATCGGGGCGTAGCTTCGGTCAGTGCATTCAGCCGGGTCCGGCGACGGCCGGCTCCGCGTCAATATTTTAGAAGGGGTCCGGTACTCGGGTTTATCCACCATCGGAGTCTGGTCCTTTTCTAATTCTTCCTCTTCGCTGACCAGATCGGTGGTTGCCTGAAAAGCCAGGTTTTGCCACTCGATATAGCGTCTTGAGCCAACAGTGACATAGCCCGGCCGGCGGGGCACTTTATCCTCGGCCAGCCACATTCCAATGATCACATCTTCATGCAAGGTGAGGGGTTTTTCAGAGATGTTGGTCACGCTTATGAAGTTGAGGTGTCCACTCCCTTTAACCGCAGATGGTACCCAGCACTCGCCCCTTGTCAGCCATAACTTACTCCGTCGGTCGTGCGGCCGTAACATTACTTCCACCGTCTTTCCCACTGGCATCGTTACAAACTGACCTAGCTTGAGGAACTGGACGTAGGCGCCATATAAGGGCCGCCGGCCGGCCAGCTGGATCTGTACCTCGTCTGGCAACGTCAATGTTCCATGCGATAAGTCCAGCCGTATGCCGGCCGGGACCATAAAGTTCATGCCCAGAATTGCATCCTGCCCGGCCAGCTTGCCTACCCAGGCGGTAAAGTAATATACCAACGACCCAGCTAACGTAATCTTGACTCTTGTCCTTCCTTGGGTCATGTACGAGCTTTCTCCAATGCCTATACATTCCTGCCGCTTCGTCTCGTCTATCTCACACCCCACCTTACTAGCAAAGGTGGTGTCTACGATAGACACTTCTGCGCCAGAATCGAACAACATGGTCGCTTTCTGGTTATTGATTTTTCCATCCGCCTTGGCCTGCTTGAACCATTTATCCGGCGAGTGGTACTTCCAATAACCTCGCGACTCGCCAGGTAACAAGTTCAATTCCATTCGCACTTCAGACCGGGAATACTCATCCGTCCGTATACTGCTCACCAGGAAGGGGTCAGCCGTACCGGCCGGGGACCGGGTGACGTAATCGTCAAACTTACATGTATTGTCGGTTATCCTTTGCTTTGCTTCTTGATTATCCTCTTTACCGACATATGCATAGATACTAACACTAGACCGCTCGGCTCGAACCAGATTCCAACCTGGCGAGCGATCTAGTTTAACATCTTTTCCGCTCCGGGCGGCAACATTCCAGAATGCTTGGTCGGGACGTACCACTTCTTCAACAGGTTGTAGAATTCTTCCATTGGGCACAGTCCCGCCTCATGCACCTCCCCGCAAGCCTTACACGTGAACAGACAATGTTCCGCCGGGTGTCCCTTCCTCTCGCACTTCTTGCACGTCAGCCGCTTCCAGCAGCTCCGGTCGTCATGCTTGATGGACCCACAGTGGGTGCACTTGCGCTTAGGGTAATCCTGGTCAGCTCGAGCCGGAAAACTCTTCGACTGACCAGAATCAGCTGGCAGCCTGGACGGCTGACTGGCTTCTGCCGAGAAAAGGTACCGATACTGTTCCTCCTCAGACTCGCCCCCAGATCGCTGATACTCCTCTTCCGAGCTGGTCGCGTCTGACTCTCGGGCGACCATGCGGACGGCTCGGGCCGTCCTGGTAGATGGCGGCCGGCCTCCTTGATCCGCGTTAAATCGGGACTTGAAACGGCCGGTTCCTACTGCTGCCTTGGGGCCTTGCTTCTTCGCCCTTAGGTACGTGCGCAACGTCACTTCCAGCTCCGTCGTATTCTTCACCCGCATTAACGCCAGCTGGTTTGCCAGCTCCCGATCGTCCAACGTGCTGATGAAAAGTTCCACGTGTTCGCGGGCAGCTTCCGACCGGCTGGTATCTTCTTTAACGGGAATATCCGCTCTCATGCCAGCGACATTCAAACGATGGAGATACTCCAGGGGGGTCTCATCCGGTCGCTTCTTGGAGTGGAAATATTGTCGCGCCGCTGACATTCCAGCTCCGCAGTATTGTTCCTCGAACGCACCGGCCAATCCCCTCCAATTTCCTCGGGTTTCCCGGCTGAGCTGTTGGATCCAGTGTTTCGCTGGTCCCTTCATCAAATCCCCGAAGATCAGGCATTTCTCATAGTCCGACGTCCGGTCTCTGAGAAATGCCGACTTCGTCTTGCTCAACCATCCTCGGGCCTGGTCCTCGTCCGCGTCGCGTCCGGTGAAGTCTTTCAGCTCGGACGTGGCCGACATTCGCACCCTCGTGATCGCTCCCGAATCCGCGTCAAACGCTTGGGCCGAGGCCATATGGGCTCGGCGGGACATCCCCAGATCCAGGTCATCCGGATCGTAATGGTACTTGGCCGACCTGACGGATTCCATATCCACGTCGCTGAGAGACAGCTTCCTGTTCGTTGGCCGACGTCCGGTCCGGCGACCTGTCTGACGGCTCGGCGGGGCGGCCTGGGGTTCACTTTGCTTGGACTGCACCGACTCCATATCTTCATCACTCGGCTCCCTCGCATAGTACTGGACTGGTTCGGGGGCCTGTGTTCCACGACAAGCGGGCTGGTCCGGTGACTTCGGACTGCCGCGGCTGGCGCTCAGCCGACGTTGCTCTTCCAAGTATCGCTCCATCATCGCCGAAAACATGTTTTGCAAGTGATCCGGCACCTGAGGAGCGACTTGAGGGGCGACTTGAGGGGCGGCTTGAGGGGCGACTTGAGGGGCGGCTTGAGGGGCAGCCGGGCTGCCAGATTGGCGTTCCGTCTTAATTCGCCCGTCCGCGTCTTCGTCTTCCTCCTTTGGTTCTGGATCCGCCGCCGCTGTCCGCCAGGCCTGTACGCTGTACTGGCCGGCGTTCTTACGCTCGGGCGTACCCGGATCCTCACGTCCTCCAAGTCTCATGGCTGTCGCCACACGCGCTGCTCCCCTTGGGCCAAGCGTCATGCGGGTGATACCCACCGATGAATCAGATGAGTCCGCCTCCGAAGGGGCAGACTCGTACTGCGAAGAGCCTGAGTGTATACCGGCTGGTTTGCTTGTCGCCGGCGGCGTGGACGGCGCCACTCCAGTCGTAGCTGTCATCTTTTTCGACGGCGGCGAGCAAACCACTAGCGGTACCAAGTGGTCGTGCAGGGCGCTGGACGCCTCTTTCAACTTGTCCATCTTCAGATCAAACAACTCGTTCGGATCAAACACGCCGGTGTTGATGCCGGCTTGTTTGAGTTGGTCGAATAGTCCTCTAATGAGGGACACGTGGCCGTCTGAGAGAGTTGGGGGAGAGACGGGACCTTTCAATCCGCCTATGATCTTCGGCCGTGTTATTTTTAGTACCTTATCCGTCCGCAAGAATTGCCCCAACTCGTGAAGATGGAAAGCACGCTCCAAGTCGATATCCGTCGATAGGCCGTCCTGCTTCTCTTCTTCCTCTTCGAATCGCGGTTTGCCTTTGTAAGTCGAATAGTCCAATTCCTGCCAATCCGGTTTCTTTAGGGGTAGGGGGGCCAGATCGCGACTTGGTCCCGATCCGGCCGGCTTCCCACTCCGGTCGTATCCGACTTCCGCTTTTTCTTCCTTTATCTTTTCTTTTATATCCAAAATATGCATTCGTTCGTTAGGATCATGGTCGGAACCATGATCCTTCCTCGGACTATGGCGACTTGCACCATAGTCCGATCCGGCTCCATCCGTGTAGCGGCCGGCACTCGTAAGTAGTACCGTAATCCGCCCCCGGCGGAGCCTCTAGGGGAGTAACTTCTTCTTTAATGTCAACCTCGAACTCCCCCAATCCGAGGCGACCATCGCATCCTTCCATCTTCAGCAGCATTGGGGGCGATATGCCTTCCCCCAATGCACCCGACACAACATCGTCAACAAATTTGACAGGTTTAGGTCTTTCGCCCGCTAGGGACTCGCGGTGATATCCAGGGTCACCAAGAGATCCGGGCACGCGCACCATTGTGGTGTAGTCGCTCTCAGAAAATCTTCCTGAGACGCGAACAGCCACGGGGGTCCCAGACGACTGACTATCGGAGGGGGTACTCCGTCCATCCGAGTCATGATCCGATCCGG
>MIQA02004917.1:0-28932 GCA_001887855.2 Sclerospora graminicola | reverse complement strand
ATAAAATTTAAAAAAATTAAAACTTTTTTTACATGGTACAGGTTTAGATACAAATTAAACTATATTCCTCAGATATTACGTGACAAAAGATAGTATCATTAAAGCTCTAGTCTGGCCCACCGCTGATCTTTTAACGACGATGCAAAAGCTCCCGCCCGTTACGATAAATCCGTGCGTAACTGGCGCTCAACAACTAGTCTCTGATATTTTGAAACTGCGTAGTGATTAACTAAAGGCAGTGCAGCTGGACGTTCACCTAAGGACGTGACTAGGGTTAACAAGGCCCCAGTAGCTCAACTAAATTCCCGGTTAAGACGCGTATAGACGCATTTTGGCTTACCGATAGTTCCCCAACGGGATTGTTTTAGGTTTTTCAACCCTCACTCTCATGCCCACGTGATTGGAATACGTCTTATTAATTGAAATGTTTTTGTGGAGATAACTTTGTGGTTTTACTGTGGAAGATCGTGATAAATAAATATTATTTTACGTGGTATTTGTTATCTCTCGTTTTATTGGTTGGTCCGGTTTGTTAAAGAATCTTGAACTGACCTTTACGGTACGTACACGCAGTACCACCCATGATCTGTTCTCCGGTGAAGATTTCCACCGGAAAAACACCCCGTCTTGAAGACGACACTTCCTCTGACCTGATTCGGAAAACTTTCATCATCAAAAAGTCTACCTGAGTGAGTGTAACCACTGAATACCAATGGGTTCACGAGGTGAGATGAAGTTAAATTTGATTCGGTTGTACTTGATGACCGGTCGGAAAACCGGGACGATCGGGTCAGCATCCTAGGGATGACTTGTCCGATCCTGAAGTCGACCAGAGTCAACGGAGTACCCCTTTCGATAATTGGTCGTCCGGGACAGTTGGAATCCGAGTTCCACCGAAGACTTCCGTTCTGGATTTGGAAATCGGCTCCACCAAAATTGTGCGCGTGTCCGGATCACTTGGTGACTCTGAATATCACCGTGATTCCCCCGAAGATGAGAAAGATGTAAAAATCCAAGTGGAGGAAACGTTTTCGGGTATATTGGAGGAAGGCATATCGCCTCCGATGCTGTCCAAATTTAAAGGAAGCGATGGTCGACCTTGTCCAGCGGAGTTCCAGGTCGACATTAAAGATGAAACAACTACCATAAGGCTCCGACCGGAGCCGACCTGGGTTAAAGTAAAATAAACTATAATCCGGGAAAGGATAGAGGCACCGACCTCGATCCCATGCATAAGAAAATTGGAGAAGACCAAAAAAGATGGGGACGGGTCAGTATGATCCGCCTAAAAAATGTAAAATCCAAGCCGAAGATGTTCGAAGACGATAAGGAAAAAAAAACGAACCAACTGAAAAAAACTACGGTCAAAGAGATTGAACGTATGATATACCTTCGTAAGTTTCATAATTTCCTGTAGACTAATCGAGTTATGAAAATGATCCGACCGAAGATCCTCAGGAAGCTGGAAGGTCGGGCAAGTAGACCGAACACCTCGGTAGCCAGCTCGATCTGATCAGTAACCTGCTTGTTCAAATCGATGAAGTCGGCATCACTACTAGTGTTTTTGACGCGTAAAAGCTGTTTAAAATAGACCGACAGACGATCAAAGAAGTAATGGTAACGTTATACCATCACCTAGCATCGTTTATCGGAGTGAATCCGTGGCCTCATCACCACCGGTCGACACTTCGCATCAATCACAGCTGATTGAACGCCCTATGGCTCATGCCGAACAAGATGACGAGGGTCAACTTCGTCTATAGCGGATTCTACAGATTCTTCAGTCGGGGTAACTCCTATGACGTTAGGTCCGAACTGATGGACGAAAAGGAGGCGGAAAGCAGCCCAATCCGGACCGAACCCGTAGGAGATGTGTATATTGCGGGTCGACCAAATATAACGACCGCGATTGTTGGAAACGAATGACACGCGGGAAGTGTGACCAGAAAGGTCATCGTTCTGATCATTGGTTTTTCGTGTGCAGAATTTGTGGAAAGATTAATGATGCTGGTTCCTGCCCGATCGAAGAATTTTTCAATCAGATGCGCAAGTGGGACGTGCCGACCAAACATGATGACCTGACGCTGAAAAGATGTTTAACTAGATCGCTCGTCAGGTTGGAATCTTTTCGATCTAAATTCAGCATTTTATATCGGTAGCAGAAATAAGTACGAGGAAAAAGAGATAACCTGCAATACATGTTCTATTTGAATTTGTGCCGATCAGTATCCGATTCATAGTCTCAGAGTGGATGAATATTCTCGTTAGAATGTTGTTATGGAATATGACCTACTGTCTGGTGAATCCCGAGGATACTGGAAGTATCCCTCTCCCGACAAGTGGTTTAAACAGGCTAAAGCGAATGGAAAAATCAACAACGAAAACGCCACTATATTATTTGGCTCTGGGGCAGAAGTCTCAATTATCGATTCCGCCTTTGCTTTTAAGGTGGGATGTCGTATAGACGATACCCAGAGAGAAAAATGCGTCGGGATCGGTGAAAGTTCTTATATGACCGAAGGCCGGTCACGCGCCAAGATCACCTTAGCCGGTCCCTGGTTATTATTGTAATGCTTGGATCGGCCGCTTAGCCGGCCAGAATAATATACTGTGAATTTATGGCCCCGGCCGGTATACGGCTTGACCCTTCCCATGGAACCCTGACCCTACCGGACGAAGTGAAGATACAACTATCTGACCGACGTCCACTGTATGTTGCTCGTATGGAAATGGTTAAAATGGGCCAATATGAAAATATTGCGGTAGCCCGATCAGATGACGTGATGATTCGATCGACAGATCGGCAGCAGAAATTGCGGCTAACTCGTGGTGAACGATGGTTCCCGACTTTTCTGAAAGGGATCGAGATCAAGTTCTATTAGGATTACTAGTATTTTTTATCAGCCGTTAATTGATCACGAAGATATGGTCATAGGGGTGTGGTTGTCTGAAGGTATTGTGCCCCAACAAATGAAATATGTTTCGGTTGGGGCACGAAGTTTACTGAATGGCAAAATCTGGTATATGAGGCCACCACTGACCTGATCAATATCGACGAGTTGGTAGATGAAGATACCTCACCTTAAGTAGAACAACCGGGATATACCACTCCGACCAAGTTACTAATCAGGGAAGCATCTGTTACTTCGATTAGTGAAAATGGTGTGGAAAAGGTCCGCAGATCTTGAATGTTACTATGGTCGGACCACAGACGACGACCGACCAGAAGGATGACCACAAACCGGCAGTCTACACAAGGTGTTTCGCCAGCAATGAGGACAGTGGAAAAGTTGATTTGGTAGAGGAAATCGAATAAGAGGAAATCAGCGTGGCTGTTGAGAGTGAAGCGAAATCCGAAGGAGACCAGAAAACGGATGACTCACCTAGGCCGATCCAGGTCGATGTTAGACCAGGAGAAATAGATCCAGTCGATGACCAGGTGTGTATACACGAAGGCGGTGATCAGTACACAGATGATATCGAAAAGCAGATGGAGGTTTTGCCAAAATGTCAACCAGTATACCGGAAGTCACCCTGGACGATCTACAAGTCGGTGACCCGGAAGTAAACACTCCCGTACAGATTGGTCAACTCAAACGAATCATCTGGAAAAGGCGACATTTGTTGATTGGGAACGATAACGCCCTACCCCCCCCCGCCGCCTATGGAGTTTTTGTGACATTGATGAGGGGGGGGGGCGCTAGACTGATTGCCCAACGATGCTGTAAGGTCGTACCACAATATCGGGAAAAGTTATCCGACCTGATCAAAGGCTTGTTAGGTACGAAGATTATTCGATCTTCAACATCGCATTGGGTATCACCGATTCTGATTGTGATAAAAAAAAGAATGGGGTTGATATTCGACTTTGTATCGACTATAGGATGGTGAAACGCCTCACGAAAATGATGGTTTTTCCGATGCCCTTGATAAATGATTTACTTGAGGATCTAGATAAAGTTTTATGTTTTGTTCGATAGATATGGCTACTGGTTTCTGGGTTGTTTCGATGACCAATCGGGATCGGGAGATATCAGCTTTTGTTACACCTTTTGGCCTCTTGGAATGAAACCGGATGCCGTTCGGATTGAAGGACGCTCCTCAGATTTATCAGTCGCTGATTGATAACGCCCTCTATGGATATTCAGTGCCGACCGGGAAATCACCGAACATCACGATGTGTTCACGGAAGGCGAACCAGATCAGGACCAGAAATCATCAGTGTTTGGAAAACAATCATATATAGATGACATCTTGGTTACGGCCACATCATGGGATATTCTATGTGATAAGGTCGAGCGATTACTTGATACCTGCAAACGTTGGAATATATCGAACAGCGTGGTCAAGAGTCTCTGGGTTCGGCCCAAAATTGCCTAATGTATCCATCCAGGGGTTGGAGGCAAACCCGAAGGATCTTGGGGCAATTAACAACCTATCGTTTCCCAGATCATTGAAGGCCATGCAGTCTATTCTTGGTAGCCTGAACTACCATAGCCGATTCATTGAAGATTTTCAGTGTATGCCGCTATGTTTCGACTAAACAAAAAAGAAAGGCTGCCGACTAAAGCCGACCACAAAGCCGGGTCGAGGAAGTCAACTTGTGAAGCCGACTTTTCAGTCGACCAGACGCCATCCGGATCAGAAAATCACATGGATCCAACGTGTCGTGGTTAGATTTAGTATGCTTAAAGCGAAGATGGTTTTGACTCCGGTTATAAAACACTTGGACCCGGAGAAATCCCGGTGGCGGTATGCGAGCAAATGGGCGATATCAGCTGCCCTAGTTCAAGACGATGATGGAGTGTACTGTACGGTCACGTTCACAAGTCGGACTTTGAAGCTGAGTGAGGTCAACTGTGGCATGGTAGATGAAGAAGTATTGGTATTGTTACGTATATTGGATATTTGTTATACCATAATGACGAGACCGATTAAGGTACTTTCTAGACGGTCTGCCCTAGCTTGGCTATTATCGAAGACTGGAATCGATGGGAGAATGGGGCGATGGTCGGCATTGGTCTTTGGAAATTGTCAAAAGTACCATGTGCGATGAAGAAATCCCCCCGGTCAGAATTCGACGAAGCCTTGATCGAGGTTGCCCCAAGGAAAGAAACAAGAGATTTGATCACGATTCCTCCACCGGTTATAGGTTCGGATGAGGATCTGGTCGTCATAGTTTCGATGAATCGGCGAGTGCAAAAAAAGTGTCGGGCATATAGCGCTCTTGGTGAAAACTACCCGAATGGACCATCTTATCCGCCGGTTCGGATTACACGCCAGGCATTACGGTCAATGAAATCGAGTATCGTTGTCTGCTACTGGGGTTGTAACTCCTAAACATGCCAAAAAAGGGAAAAGTGATCATTTGTGGAGATTCAACTCTTGTGTTCCGACAAATCACCGGCGAAATCCATTGTAAGGCGCTCCGACTGAAGTTGTTAAACGACTATGTCATGAAGATCTTACGGGAATGGCCGAAGCACGATCTCCTGCATGTGAAACGGGATTGGAATCGAAGCACCGATCATTTGGCAACGATGGCCATGCGTGATCAGATCAAATCGGTGATTACCGATGATTTGATATTGGATGAAGTGGTCGGGATTGATAGATTGCCCGAGCTGATCCGCTAGGATGATAAGAGAATACCAGCACAAGTGACAATAATGACTAGATCGCGAGCTAGATCGGCACCCCGGATCTATTTCACGAGAAAGTTTAAATGAAGCAATAGTTCAGCAACTTCGGATCGAAAAAATCATTAAAGCTCAGGACAAAGAAAAGTGGATCGTAGATTTAAAAGTTTTCTTAAGTGGCGATTTGGAAAAGTTGAGTCAGACCGAAGCGAAGAACTGTATTAAAGTCGCACTGAACTATGAAGGGGATGAAAATAACCTTCTTTTCCTTTATTGTCACACCGACCGAGCAGACGTCGATATGGATCGACCGGCAAAATTAGTTGTCCCTGGAACTTTGCTAGCCGACATCTCGCACCACTATCACGTTAGTTTGGAGGGGGTGTCGGTCAGACATACATAGTATCCGCAAACATTTTCACTGGAGAGATTTGTACCGGAGTGTTCTAAAGTTCGCTGGAACCCGTATAGACTGCAACACCGGGAAAGGTATGCCTATCTTATGAGGCGGATCACCTGGAATTATTCAGGCGACCCACCCCTTCCAAGTAATAGCGATGGATCATATTCCCTCCCTACCGAAATCACTCAACGGTAACACTGAACTGCTGATATGAACCGATCTATTCACTGATCTGGTGATCGACAAAGCAGAGTCTACTCGAACAGCCCAACAAATCGCCCAAAATTATGAAGGATGTGTTTTGAGGCGATTTGGTGCAAGTGAAGTGATTAGACACGATCGTGAACCAGGTTTTATGTCTTAAGTTTTTCGGTCGTTTAACCTGATGGATCAGAGACAGATCGCGACAATATTTTACCGACCGCAGGCGAATGGAAAAGCCGAGCGGATGGTGCAAACGTTTACAAGGGCCATAAAAACGATCCGGCTCAGCAAGACTGGGATGAATATGCGAAAATATTGGTATTCGCGTTGAATTCTTCATTCGATCGGGTTAGAGGAGATACCCCATTTTGTTTTGCCTATGGTTGGGATCCACGATTGACTATCGAAGCCGCGATTCAGGTTGGATGCAACGGAAATCGTGATCGCGAAGCCCGTACATCCTCTATCCGGATCAGAAAATCATATTGGAGAACGCTATGGTCGCGTTTTGTATGCTAAAAAACGAAGATGGGTTACGACGCCGGGCCTGAACATTTTGACCCGAAAAAAGTCCCGGTGGTGACTTTATGCAAGAAAAAGGACAATTTCTGCTGCCCTGGTCCAAGACCGTGATGGAGTGTACTGTCAGGTCACGATAACAGGTCTGACATTGAAGCCGAATGAGGTTAATTATGGCATGGTGGACAAAGAAGTATTGGCATTGTTACGTATATTAGATGTCTGCTATGTCATGTTGGTGAGTTGGTGAAAAAGCCAATAAAAGTATAAGACGGTCTACACTGGCTTGGCTACTATCGTCGACTTGAATCGATGGGAGACTGGGACGATGGGAGACTGGGTCATTTTGTTATCGCAGTGGTCCTTGGAGGTTTACGAATGTACCAGGGGTGAGGAAGAAATCCTCGGCACCCTGGCAGCCAGCATAACGCGACGATAAGAAGTCAGTGAAGCTCTGACCAAGGTAGCCCTTCGGAAGCTACCTAGGGAGTCAATCATGATTCTTCCGCCGATCGTAGGTTCGAATGAGGACCTGGTAGTCATAGGTTTTGATGGATCGGCAAAAAAAAGGTATCGAGGGGTAGCACAACGGCATCGGTCCGACTTACCTCATATCAACTTTTCCGGCTTACAAGCATGACCGGTCCGGCCGCTTCTACCGATTCTGCAACATCTCCATCTTAGCTCCCGCTCAGCATACGTCCGACCGCTTCTGTGGCCACGGTCACGAAATCTGTTGCCGACCCTCGTCCGGCCCCAATCGTTACCTTGTCCGCCTCGGGTCGGTCTCTTCATTGCCTTCAATAACTGTCACTCTCGGGTTTGGGGATCGTCCCACTTTCCTTGGGTGCGGCGGATGCCGGTCGTCTACGAGAGGGTCTACATGACATGGTCAATGAGATGACCTTGCTGTCTACGACCAGTCAGACACTCGAAGCCCAACTTGCTGCCCAACGCGTTGAAATCGAACGACGGACGCATGATATCGAATACCTTCAGTCGTTACCCCACCAAGCCGCGCTCGTTAAGCTTCTGGCCCGCGATTCTGCATATTGTCTTGAGGCTTTACGTAAGGACTACGACCGACTCAGCGATGCTCACGCCGAACTGGTTCGGTCAGGAATGGAAGACAAAATCAAGTTCTGACCACCGAACGTAATTGATTATCCGCCGCAGTCGACCTCGCAAAAACACAGTCGCCAGAAGAGGTTAATCAGATCGGCATGGTCAGTTCTCTGCAATAGTCTATCCGAGTCTTATGTGCTACCGTCCACGATCAAGAACCCTACCAATCCACAGTCTGTTGATTTCCACATGAGTCAATGATTGTCTTCTGTTTCCTTTATTCCGATCGACAGTTTGAAAGCCTCCAGAAGTCGATGGTTGTGGTGATGAGTCGTTTTAACGACTTTAAGTCATCAACGGGGCTATGTTCGACTAATATAAGAGAAAACGCTCGCCCATCTTGAAGAGCATCTCCTTCATACAAAGGCGCAAGTCGACTTACTTTCGACTCAGCTCTCGAGTTCGCGAGTCGACCGGTCCGGGTTGCAAAATCGTCTGCATTGATTCTAAAAGGAAGTTGAGAACTGCCGGCAAGAGCTGGCTCTTGCTCAGGTCAAGCTTGAAAAATTGATGTTGGAAGGGTACAACTCGGCTTAACGACTGACCAAGTTGCAGATCAAGCTGTATAAAGTTAGGAAGAAGTGGTAAAGTCTGAACGCCGACTCGACTTCATTGCAATATACTCTGACAACTCTTCCTGGGGTCCTCACTTTTCAGCCCGGTGATACTTCCGATTAGGGCTTGGATTTGAGTCGATCTCCACCCAGTTCTCCACGGACCACCTGGATGCTGATTGATGCCGGACCTGGTCAGTCTCCGACCGCCAAACGAGCTTTGCCTTCTCCTACTCCGGTCGGTTCTCCAGACGCTCCAAGTCAGTGCCTTGCGTTTTTCGTCCCTAACACCAACAAGCGGAGTGGCGGTCTCATCGGTCAATTGACTCCTGCCAAGCGTCAAAGTTAAGCGGATACTAGATTGTTTTCCGATTAGGGTTCCGATGGTTTCGCTGACATGGAGGAGCAGACCCGGACCGTTCAGGCCAAGTCACGACCATCGACCGGCGAACTTCGAAACCGGGGTCGGCAGACCAGGTTTTGTCTCATGATCAGGTGGTTGACCTATAGCTCTCTGAGGATGAAGGCAGGGTTGACTTAGAGGAAAAACGATCTGGTCCTGAGGGGAGAGTCGGTTATCTAATGGCCTTTCACCAGTCCACAGTCAAAATACACATCAGCCAAGTTCTGACCCGGTTTCTTTCTCCAGGTCTACTCTATCTCAGCCAGCGATCGGACCAGCCTCCAATCCCTTTCCGACATCGCCCCAGTCGGACGCCGGTTTTGACCCAATTGGTCTGTTTGCGCCACTTGTTCGACATTTCCGTTCGCTTGTGACCGGTAAATCATCGTTGCGCTCTGTCTCTGACCCAGAATCTGATTAAACAATCGGAAAACTTCGACCATAAAACCGGGTTCGCGATCATGACGGATCACCTCACCCGCACCGAATCGCTTTTTTTTTAAAAAAAGCATATAACACATTCTTCATAACTTTGGGTTACTTGTTGGGCTGTTCGAGTAGACCCGGTCTTAGCGATCACCAGACCTGTGAACAGATCGGTCCAGATCGATAGTTCGGGATTGCCCTTAAACGATTTCGGTAAAGAGGGGATGTGATCCATCGCTATCACTTGAAAGGGGTAAGTCGCCTGGATATTCCCAGGAGACCGGCCTCGTATGATCGGCATTCCGTTCCCGGTATCGCAGTCGACACAGGTTCCGACAAATTTTTAGACGTTCCGGTATAGTCATATCTAGTGAAAATGCTTGTGAATCTTGTGGTATGTCCTACCGACACCTTGGTGACCACCTTCCAGACTGACGAGATAATGGTGTAAAATGTTGGTCTGCAAGCTGTCGGGGATAACCAACTTCACCGATTGATCACGTTCGACATCAGCTCGGTCGGTGTGGCAATAGTAAAAAAAGAGACCATTCTCGTCCACTTCATAGCTTGGGACGACTTTGATGCAGTTCTTCGCTTCATTATGACTCAGCGTTTCCAGGTCGCCACATATATATGTCTTCAAATTCACAATCCATTATTCTTTGTCCTGAGCCTGAAGAATCCTCTCGATCCAAAGCCGTTGTACTAGTCCTTCGATTAAGCTCTCTCACGAAGTCGGCCTGTGGAGTACCGATCTGGCTTGCAACCTGGCCGTTATCATCACTTGTTCGGGTATTTCTCCATCATCCGCTTGGATCAGCTCGGGTAACCTATTGATCTCGACTAATTTACCCAATATCGAATCAGCGATAATTGTCGACCCGATCTGATTGTTCATGGCCATTGTCGCCAAATGATCGGCGCTTTGATTCCAGTCCCGTTTCTCACGCAGTAGTTTTTTTCATTAAAAGTATATTAACTTTAAATAATAACCAACAAACAAATACTGTAATAATAATTAAAAAAAAAACATTAGATCATGGTCCGGCCATTCTCATCGGATTTTCATGATCCGGTCGCTTATCAACTTAAGCCGGGGCGCCTTGCCGTCGATTTCTCCGGTGATCTGTCTGATCACAAGATTAAATATCCCCAAATGATTATTCTTCCCTTTCTTTACATATTAAGGGGATCCAGACTGAGCAGCAGACCACGATACTTGGCTTCGTTGACCGTGCTATCTGGCGTATAATCCGAAGGGGCGGATATGATGGACCATTTGGTTAATTTGGCTGCGATTAGACTCATTGGCGGCTGTGGTGATGCAGATTTTAAGGATGTAGATATGAATCGTCCACACCGCTGCGCTGATTGGATGGTCTCGAGACCAGCCATTACAGATGGGCAGGAAGTGACAGTTGGTATGTGGGACAAGCCGATCTAACATGAAAAGGTGCATTTCAAGTGGAGAATATGTGGAAAAGTATAAAAGTCACCGTTATCATAACATATCCATGAGTTATTCGGTTGGAGTGGATCTGTTAAGTCATGCGAACGCCCATGGATGTCAGACCAGGTCGACCCAAGAGCTGGATATCAGTTGGACGCGTCAACAGTCTAGATTGCAGCTGGATCAACTCATGGAACGTGGTTGGGTTATGTTTTTCGAATAGTATCATAGCTCGATATCGAAGTTCCAAGTGGACAAACTGGTTAATTGCCACGATCGACCTGTTAAACCTGCTGGTCCAGCACTCTAGGCATTGCGGTCGATGGGGAACACTGGCTAACCCTAGTGATGCTGAAAGAGATTAAGGGATACCAGAATACATAGCGTGGATTGTTTGAAAGGCCACTGATCGGTTGAAAGTCGGCTCCAAAAGTCGGTTCGATGGTCAAGCCCGGGTCGGCAGATGACCTGACCGTGAAGAATTATAAAAGCAGTATGGATGGTCAAGTTGTTTTGAAGACAGGCTGAAGGCAATAACGGCCAAACATGTGATGGGACGAACAAGATCGAAATATTAGGTAAGTCACATAGGTTGGTGTACGGTACATCCAGTATGGGATATTAAATATTAAATTATAGGATTGAAGTTACCCCCAAAACAAAGAGCCGCTCCGCCACGTGTCGGTGGTCATTGGGAGCACAGGGTTAACAGACTCCCTGTAGCTCGGTCTATCCCCGGTTGAGACGTGTACAGATACACTTTGGCTCACCGGAAGTCCCCCGACGGGATTGTACTTAATTATACCCCTCATGTCCACTTGTTGGGACCACATTTATTAATTGGAAAGGTTGTGGAGATAACTTAGTGGTTTTACTGTGGAAGATCATGATTATATCGTGGCTTACGTATTTCTAAGTTGTTTATTGGTTATTTCGCGTTATTGGCTGGTCCAGTCGGTTGAAGTATCCCGACCCGATATTGGGTACCTGTGCGGTAATTTGCATTTAAGTATCACCCCAAAAATGGTCCTCCGGAAAAGATTTCTACCGAAGAACACCCCTCCCCCCGTCTCGAAAAAGTCACTTCCTCTGACCTGATCGGGAAAATCAGTGTCATCTAGAGTTCACCTGAATGAGTGTAACCACCTTGAACCAATTGGTACCCAAGATGAGATGAGATAAAAATGGGTTCGGACGTGCATGAGAACCGGTCGGAAGACTGGAATGATCGGTATGGTCGCCCTAGTGATGATTTGTCCAATCAAGACATCGACCAAGATTCGCAGAGTACAGTTGGTCGTCCGGGCCAATGGGAATCCGGGTTCCATCAAGAACGTCTGCCTTGGATTTGGAAATCGGCTCCACCACACCACGCTTCTTTTCGAGAACATAACTCGTGGAGGAGTTAGCAACGATTCAACCGCTGATAGTAGGCAAGTTTAGAGCAGACAAGGCGCTTGAACACTAGCTCTCCGCCTTCTTCGTCTTTTCCATCATTTTTTTTGCCACGTAAGTTTTGATCACCATGATACAGTCGAGGATCGCAAGAAACTACCCCATGTAACCATGTAGCAATTCATCAGATGGTCGTAGTAGCAGTTTCGTACATTTACTGTATACACGCACTTTGACGGACTAATCTCGAGTTTTACGGCAGCGATGTTGAGCAGTACATGCGTGTTACCTCTAAAGTCGACGAGATCAACCGTCGCGGTTACAAGATCAACATCGAGCTCACGAGTGAAGTTTTCAAGCGTGTGTGTTGCATTTAGTGAGGGCATGGATTCCTATGCACCGTACCATCATCGTGAGATTGACGTGGTTGGTACCTCCCTAAAATAATTCATTGGTAGTGTCCTGCTGGTCGCGTGTTTTCGCAACGGAAACAGTAAGATTTAGTTTGTTGGCATCGGCAATGTTTCAATTTAGAATGAAAACAACTGGACGTGGTTTTTAGATAGTCTGCTGCTCCGCCACCATCCATCACCCTCATTCCTGTTTTCCCACCGCGATAAGAGTCTGATCTACGCAACCAAGAAAAAAAAGCAACGGCACCAGATGTCCCGCCCTTCTATTGCTTCCGGCACCTGATGGAAAACTTCAACAAAGAAATCCAAATCAAAGCGGTTGAAGACACTGGTGTGCGCGGTGGAGCGTGTGCAGACAGAACTGGAGTATGGCAAGGCGGGTGGTGACCTTTCTGCAATGAACAAAAACGCGACCAAGTGGCTAGAAGAGGTGGGGGGGGGACGAGCTACCGCTTACAGTCGTTGCGCCCGTTTCAAACACTCTGACTTCTACCAACGTCGAATCTGTCAACGGTGCGCTGAAAGGGAATCGCAGTCCCCCAGTTGCTGCTAGCATCTCGCGCACCATGGGGTTCAATTTGATATGTTTCCAAGTAGCTTTGCAAAGTGACGACTTAGTGGCCACGGACAGCGCGCAGGAATACCGGATAAACTTGTTTGTGGGCTAAAAGCGTGCAAAATACAAACTGCACCACAAACGAACATCCGTCCTGCGTTCATATTGCCTTGTAGCGCCACGTTTTACTTGAAATCACGCGAAATCATCTATTCACGGTGCGCTTGTATTGAATTACGGCTGGAACGATGTCTTCTTTTCAGGTGTAGCTCAGTCATCGAAGAAGCTCACCCGCGGCTGATCATCATCGCTATTTGCAGTGTGTACTGCGACGAGGTCATATTTGCCTTGCGAGGAGTTCCAGAACCAGATCGCTCGGATCAAAATACTGACTTGTCCCCCCAACCGATTCCATCTCGACATCACTAAGCTGGAGTGACTTATCAGGTAGGGTACACCATAGGTTTATATTGGATTTAGGGATAAAATCAGTATACGTTTCTCTTTCTAAGACACAAGTCGCTATTGGTTCACAGCAGAGGGTTAACAAGGTCCCCCATCTTGTTGCCATTGGTTTGCTCGAGGAAGGTTGCAAGAAACCCACCGAAAGTCCCCTGACCGGGAGTCATTTGGGAGTAGTATACTCACTGATGTCGCCAGTGTTTGGAACACGGTATTATTGTACTGGAAGGGAAGACGAAGTTTTGGCTTACTGTGGAGTATCGTTTGGAGTTCACGTCTACGCATAAGATTGCAGTAACCCCGTTATTGTCTTTGTTGGGCTGGCCGATTGAGAAATCTCGGTCGATCACTTCGGTATACTGAAACCAAGTATAACGCCAGTTCGCTCCCCGGTGACCAGGAGCAACCCTAGTCCTAACCCTCGTCCCGCTCCCCTAACTAGACATCTTACCCTTTCGTCCAATCCACCAGGAGAGCGTAACCGCCAGAGCTGAAGGGTACAAAAGTTGAGATTTCAAGAGATGGATCTTTCCAGTCGTCACAGCCAAGGTGATGGTAGTAACCGATCGGGTCAGCTCAAAGCTGACCTGGATCAAAACCTGGATCAAGACCTGGATCAAGACCTGGATAGACGAAGTACTTCTCCGACAGCCAGTCATCTGGGTATTCGTACGTCTGAACGAATTTCCGAGAGCAACTACACCACAGTTGGGTTGAATCAGATCACACCAATTCTCACTGTCCTTCCTGTAGTAAGCCTCGAGTGCATTAAAACTCCACACAATGGCACCCCTTTCCGTGATCCGGTGTACAGAAATCAACCGCCTACTAGGGGATGAAGAAGAGAGCCAAACAATTTTTTTTGCATATTTGACTCTATCTACATGTTTCAAGGATCCTATCTGGCATTTCCCATGCTCCCACCTTCTCAATCCTCATCTCCCAGCGTATTGAGGATGATGTGCCAGCTCGTGTCTCGTGGTTGTCTACGTCGGACGCCTGGTAGACCTTCACTGAGGGTGAACCTTTGCTCAGGCTGAACCTTCACTCTTGGTAAACCATCACTAAGGGTCATAGCAATTAGTCCATGTTAACTTAGCCATGACTTCAATTGCGTGTCCGGCTCGAAGCACGAAGCATATGGGCGAACAATCAAGCTCCACGGTTCACACGAATCGGTCGCGCTTGCAGTGTTACAAGGCTCTCTCATATCGTCGAGACGTGGGACAGTTTCATATGACCTTTTTGACATTTGATGGGACACCAAAACTTTCGCCTACAGCCCTTGCAGGGATTGATCTAGTGACCAATCAGTCATAAAATTGATCAGAGTTCCTTATGGATACATCCCAGTGTGCCTGGTGAGTATTTATTTTTTTGGGTATATATATTTTTATGGCAATGTTCCAAAAGGTGTTCAAATCCGACTCAAATGGTTTTAAATGGTTTTAAATATATGTTGTTTGAAACGGAAATTCATAGTAAAATACGAGTTACGGTTATTGTGCTTTGACAACCGCCTATTAGCGCAGTAACCGTAACTTAGTCGTAACAGTACGACAGTTTTCTGCAGGAGCTGGCCAATTATATGTCTGTATTTTTGCTACGCGTGCCACGATTGGGTGATAAATCGAAAAACAGCTGTTTTTTGCAGTTAAGATTTTTCGCGAAAAACTGCTGTTTTTGAAATTTTTTGGTGAGGCGATACGCCTTCCTCCAATGCACCAGAAAAAGTTTCCTCCACTTTGATCTTTACGTCTTTCTCATCTTCAGAGTAATCTCGGTGATATCCAGAGTCACCAAGTGATCCGGGCACGCGCACTATTGTGGTGGAGCCGATTTCCAAATCCATAACGGAAGTTTTTTTTTGGGGGGAGTCGGGTTTCCACTATCCCGAAAGACCAACTATCGGAGGCGGTACTCTGTTGATCCTGGTCGGCGTCAAGAGGTGGAGTGATCCAGAAATAAAGGCCACATATGACTGCTGATTGGTTGTTGGAATACCCATCAAAACAGAACTGTTGATGGGTGGGACAGGCTGGTTCAACTTAGGATGACAACGGGCTATCGTAAAATGTGGAGAAAATCATGGTGCTGCCGTTGTCGCACCCTGTCCCAGCGTGCGACGGATTGGCCAAGTATTATGATCAGATGTGAATATCCGGATGCCGGATCGGACTGGTTTTAAGGCCGGACCGGTCAAGATACGTGTGATGGAGAAGGTTTATGAATAGTTGGGTATAGCGGATGTGACAGAACATGATTATTGGAGCCGATTATCGCTGATCCAAGTGGTTCAAGTGACACGATATGGAGATCTCGGTTAACCAGCCTTACAATATGGAGACCTAGCGTACGATGGAACACTATGTGTGAAATGGTGAGCTTTATGGGGCATATCGGCTGAAGCAAGTTGCGGAGATTCTTAAACCGGCTCTGAATCGGCACTAAAGGATTGGATCTAGTCCGACTTTAAGAGGAATACCGATTCAGTTGAACCTTGCGGGTTTAACGCATAACGGAGATTGAAGCCAGGGTTGAGCAAGTCAAAAATGTCGATGTCTAGTCGATTCTGAGGTGGTTCGAGGCGGTTCGAGGCGGTTCGAGGTGATCTGGGGCTGGTTCGACCTGGTTTTGGAGCTGAACCTGAACCAGTCTGGATCGGCCCCGAATCAGTTTCCAGGTGCTAAGAAAGAAGGGTTTCAGCCAAAATCAGTGTTGAATCGGATGGTCAACGTCCCAAGAAGCCGACCCTGAGCTGGTTTCGAGCTGATACCTGAAGATCGGTCTAAAGTGGTACGGATAACGTTGAAGAAGCGTTGAAGATCGGTTTATGGTGGTAATGGGACACCTTTGTGACAAGATCAGCAAGCTTGAAGTATGAGGTGGGTCAAATAAGTTGGTGTATGGTATATTAGGTATCAGATATTGTATATATAATAGTAGGATTGAATTTACACCTTAAGCAAAGAGTCGCTCCGCCACGTGTTGCGGTCATTGGGAGCATATGGTTAACTAGGCCCCTGTAGATCAGCTAATTCCCGGTTAAGACGCGCATTGACACATTTTGGCTTACCGGAAGTCCCCGGACGGGATTATTTTAGGTTTCAACCCTCACCCTTCATGCCCACGTGTTTGGAACACGTTTTATTGATTGAAAAGGTTTTGTGGAGATAACGTTTTGGTTTTACTGTGGAAGATCGTGGTTATATCGTAGTTCTCGTGGTTTCTTGGTTATTTCCCGTTAATTGGTTGGTCCGGTCGGTTGAAGTATCCCGACCGGCCTTTGCAATACTTGCATATTGTATCATTCCTGATTTTTTCTTCGGTGAAGGTTTCCACCCGAGAACATCCCCCGTCTCGAAAAGGTCACATTCTCCGACCTGATTCGTAACGTTTTTCCTCATCTAGAGTCCACCTAAGTGAGTGTAACCACCGAACACCAATGGGTACACAAGGTAAGATGAAGCTTTATACGGATAATATCATACCTGACGACCGGTCAGAAGACCGGGAGGATCGGATCAATCCTCATAGTGATGATTCATCCGACAGCCGCCCCTGAGACAAACCGCAGCGGCGCAACGACTGCAGTTCGACTCATTTCATAACAAGATTTTTTTTTCTTGGTGATCATGACCGATCCGGTTATGCCTCCTGGTTCTTTTCAGGCTCCTCCGTCTGGTTCCCCAGATGATGGCTCGCCTCCAAGATTAAGCTCATCCAATCTGTCTCCCTCGGGCACTTCGACTTCCCTGATTTCGACTTCTCTGACCACTACGGTCATAACCAGCTCTCGATCGCCGCCAATGACTTTAATTTCCTTCCGCTCGCCCCTGAGTTTTTCTACCTGGTCCCTTCCGAGTCGTTCCTTTAGCTACCTGGAGCAACTGGCACTCTTAGTGGAAGGGACTGGTTCACTCTCTTTAGGCTCGGCGGACATCGGCCGACTGCGACTGAGTCTTCAAAACGCGATTCCTGAGCTGGCTTTCTGATGATAAGGCTTCGTAGCGGATTGTTGAATCAGCAAGTTGCAATATTTCGCCGGTATTGTGAATCCGCGGAGCTGGCTCGGCTATTTTCGGCCTTGCCAGTGCATTACGACCGCCTCAGTGCCCTTCATGCTGATCAAACCCGTGATCGATCAAGCTTGGAGAACCGTGTCCAGGATCTGACGGCCGACCGTGATGGTCTATCTGCTGACCTTGCTACTCTGCGTATTTCGGCCAAGCCATCTGACACAGTCGCCTCGCTGCGTTCTATTCTTCGCCTCTTATCTATCACCGTCCGCGATCAAGGTATGTTCTAGTTCAATGTGGCTTATTCGATACATATGAGTAACTTCTCACTTTCATCAGATAAGCTAATCGAGAACTTAAAGAAATTAATGGTTGAGATGGCGGACAACCTGCAACAGCTCGAGGTCAACCATTACAATCATGACCGGCTGATCCAAGAGAGAGTTCTTGCGATCCGGGACGTGGATCGTTAACCCACCATAGGGATGAGCAGGTCGACTTCCTGGGGAAGCAACTCTCCAATTCTCATATTGGTCGTTCCAGTATTCAGAAATGGTTGAGAATCAAAAAGCGGCTGATGATCGTCGGCAGGTGTTAGCTCTCGCCCGAATTAAATTCAAATCATTGCGGTTGGACGAGCGTACTTGGACCCGTCAACTCTCGAATCTGCAGAAGGTCGCACACCATACGATCGACAATTGGGCCGGCCCGAATGCTGATTTGGAATCAATCCAGCGTGGATTTCCAAAATTGGTCGATGATCTCGGCCCCAAGGCCAACACCCAGGAAATCTTTTGAATTGGGCCAGTATTCGCCAACATTCTCTCCTACTTCTCCTTCGTCGACCGATAAAAAATCTGCTAGGGCGATGAATCGGCGACGCCTCCACCCACGCGGTCTGGTTCTTCCCTGACTCCGAAACCAAGTCCAGCACCGTCGGGTTCAGCGACTCTTAAACGGGAGAGTAATTCCAAAGGGAAACCGGTTTCTCCCAAGCGTATTCATCTCTCCATTCCCGATTCAGATGATGATTCAACGAACCTGAACGAACGGATCCAGACCGCTATGGTCAAGTTGCGAAGTACCGGTCGGCGGGTTTCGGCAACGAGTCAGCAAAACCAGCTTTGTTAAGTCGAGCAATTGACCTACCGTCTTCGGACAACGACGAAATGGATGAACTGGAAGAGAAGCGACCGACCCCTGCTACTTCGAGTGGTCTTCCGTCAGCTGGTGCAACCTCGTCCGACCGGCCTGCCAACTTTACTCGTGTCTTCATCCCGGCTTCAGTTCAAGCATGGAACAAGATGATTGCAGCTACGATCCCAGAAAGAATTTCATGGATCAGTACGTCATCTCGGAGACCAAACCGACGGCAATCAACTTGAGTCTCGGAAGCCATGGTGTGCTCGTCAAGTGTGAGGCTTAACCCCGATGGTGAAACAATTCAACAAGAAAATTGTTTCTCGTTGTTCCTCTCGCCCAGGCAAGTGGATTTTCCCTCCCAAGTCACCGACGCCTCCGCGGAACCAATGGCATCCAAGTTTGATCACAGCGAATGCTGTTCGGGTTATGATTGATTCGAAACCTTGTGAGGTCCTTTCGACATCTATGCTTGGGTTAGGTTTCCCCGATTGACCATGGTTTCACGCACTCAAGTTGCGTCTGGACCGATTCTGCAAGGAACATAGGCAAGCGATATGGGAATCCACCCATCAACCCCGATCTCCAGAAGTATACGCAAGGACGATTGGTTGGAACAGTATTCCCATGCTCACGAACGTCGCCGTAGCAAAGCTGGTGTCGCTTGGGCTGCAATTTGTGATTTCGTGGTGGATAGCATACAGATCAACGAATGTGACATGGATGTCTTCCTGCTTCTTCCAGTGTTGCACCTGCCTGTTCGCCGGGTGGAAGCAGAGCGACATCGCCGGACACCGAAGATTTCTACGGACATCCGACCCCGATCTGCTCCTTGCAGGACGCCTTGACCTTCGTTGACCACCAGGATCCTTGGAGAAACCAGTATCGCCAGATTTCTATATATCATCCGGGCCTTCAGATTTCTCGCCTGTTACGAAGTATGGCCCCATAATTATCGTGACAACCAGTTTCATTTCGTTTCTCTTTTAATCCATTCATATATTGCGATAACCCTTTCCTTGTCTTTCCTTTTTTCCATATTTGTGACCATATCTCCAGGTTCAAGATCTAGTCTTCATTTTGCCCATTTGATTATTCCACATGCATGTAAATATTATTATCATGAAATATTTATGTTCAATCGACTCCGAACCAGCTAATTTAAACTGATCTCGACTTAGTTGGATCGTTTCGTTAGCTGATCCGTGGAAATACGTCGATCCAGACTATTGGGATTCCTGGTCGCCTTCTTCATGGTTTTTTTATAACTCCGAATCGGTTCAGGCTCACCCGATCACGTCCAAACTCTCGTACTAAAGATCCACAGTTGAGATCCCGTCCATCCACCCTAGTCGGATCATCATAACCAGGAAATCACGATGGTTCGACCAAATCGGGTCCTTTTGCCCGATCGGGTATCTAGAATCTTCTCATTTTCAAATTCATCCTGGTCGAACACTCTCTCCCAACTATCTTCAGGTAAAAGGGCTGCGTCAAAAACAAACCTGGGATGATCTTCGATCGATAACCTGATGTTTGGACGATCAGGAAACTCCCTGACCATATTCAGTTTCGACAAATGAACGATTTGAAATAAATCGGTGCCTGCGGTGATCAACCGGGCGGCATGTTCGCTGATCAGCTCCGAAACACGGAGCGGTCCGTGCCACATGTGCACTAATTTCCTGGCATATCCTTCTTTAACCCGATCCAGGTAAAGCCGAACCCTTGCCCCCGGTTCAATATTATGGGGATCGGCCTGATCGTTATTCCGGTCGACTCTTCCTTGGATTGCTCTACGGAGTCGTTCATTGACTTGCTCTCGCGCGTGTTGATAGTGGCGCTGCAGTCCCATACGCTACCGACGGGCGTTGCGGTCTCGACATTTGGTACATCCGACGGGAATCGCCAATTCAATAGTCGATCGTGGGCCCCAACGATAAGCCAAATAAAAGGGGGTGTCTTCCCTGACCCAAATAAAGGAAGAGTTTAGCACAAAAGCCAGTCTTTCTGTATATTTGTCCCAATCTTGTTGGGCAGAATCAGCAACATATATTTTTATAGCTCTGGTTAGCGCCTGTACCATCCGTTCGATAATACCGTTCGCTTGGGCCGGTAAGCCATGGTCGCACTTTGTTTCTGACCAAGCCTATGATAAAACGGTCGGAAACCTCGGCCATAAAGCCCGGCCTACGATCATAACTGATTATTTCACTGGCACCAAAAAACATAAAAACATATTCTTCATAACTGCGGGTGACCTGCTGGGCTGTTCGAGGAGACCCAGCTTTGGCGATTACCAGTCCGGTAAATAAATCAGTCCAGATCAGCAGTTCTGTATTGCCCTTGCATGATTTCGGCAGGGAAGGGATATGGTCCACCGCTATTACTTGAAAGGGGCAGGTCGCGTGGGCATTTCCGAGCGATCTACCTCGACTGATCGGCATACCCTTCCCGGTTTCACTATCCGAACACGTGCCAACAACTTTTGGACACTCCGATATAGACCTCTCCAGTGAAAATGTTTATGGATTCTGTGGTACGCTCGGCCAAAACCTTGATGGCCACCCTCCAAACTGACATGATAGTGGTACAAAATATCGGTTTGCAAAATTATCGGTATCATCAATTTCGCTAATCAATAGAGATCCGCGTCAACTTGATCAACATGAGAATATCTTGAGCTTTAAGGATCCTTTTGATCCGCGGTTTGTGAACTATTTCTTCCGTCAACCTTTTTTTGAAAAACCAGTTTGCAAGGTGCCGATCAGATTCGCGATCTAGTCATGACCGATACTTGTACTATCTTTTTTATCCTCCGAGCGAACCAGCTCGGGTAACCGGTTGATTTCGATCAGCTCATCCAGCATGACATTATCCGTGATCACCGATCCGGTCTGATCACGCATGTCTATTGTGGCAAGATGATCAGCGCTCATGTTCCAGTCGCGTTTCACGTGCAAGAGGTCATGATTCGGCCATCCCCGTAGGTTTTTCATAACGCAATCATTAGCAACTTCAGACGCGGCGCCTTACAGTCGATCTCCCCGGTGATTTGCCGGATCACCAAATTTGAGTCTCCACAAGTGATTACCCTTTCTTTCTTTGTCTTTGAAGGAGATTTAAACCTTACAACAAACCACGGTACTCAGCTTCGTTGACTGTACTACCCGGAGTATAGTCTGAACCAGCAGATATGGCCCACTCCGGTAATTTCCAAAACAAAGCACTACACGCCTCGACATCTTTCTTTACGCTCGCTGATCCGTCCAAACGTTTGACGATCAGGTCCTCATCCGAGCCCACGACCGGTGGAGGTATGATGTTCGATTCTCGTGGTTGCTTCCGAGAAGCAACCTCGATCAGGGCTTCGCCCGTTTCTGACCGGGGGGTGATACTGGCTGCTAAGGTACCGAAAAATTCTTCTTCACCCTTGGTACACTCGATGAATTCCAAAGTCCACTGCGATAATAACGCTGCCCACCGCCTGAGTCTTCCATCAATTCCGGTCGAAGACAATAACTAGGCCAAGGTAGATCGTCTCGAAAGTACCTTAATCTGTCTGGTGGTCACCATCATAGAAAAACAGACATCGAGTATGCGTAGCAATGCTAACACTTCTTTAGCCACCATGCCATAGTTAACTTCATTTGTTTTCAACGTGCAGCTTGTAAACGTTACTGGACAATACACCCCATCGTTATCTTGGACCAGTGCGGCCAATATTGCCCACTTACTTGCATACAAAATCACCACAGGAATCTTCAACGGATCGACATGTTTCAGTATCGGGGTCACAACCATCTTCGCCTTGAGCATACTGAATGCTACCATAGCTCGTTCCATATGACCTTCCGATCTAGGCACGGTTCGGTTGATCAGAGAATTGGGTTGGAGATCCCATTCGTTCATTTCAGCTTCATGGCTGGCTTCATTCGGTGATTTTTCCAGCCGATCCCGTTCCCGTAGCTTGTGGTAATCCACTTCTTTCAATTCGTATATTTTAGCAGCGTATATAATTTTTTTTTAATAAACCTGCTATAATAGTTCAGGGATCCGAGAAAAGACTGCCTTGCTTTCAGTGATCGGGGGAAAGGAAGGTAACTAAGTGCACCCAAATCCTTCGGATTTTCCTCCAAACCCTGAATCGACACATTATGACCAAGATAAGCGACCTTGGGCTGACCCCAAAGGCTCTTGACCATATTGATTGATAAATTTTAGTGTTCGCAGGTGTCAAAGAGTCGTTCGACCTTGTCGCATAAAATATCCCATGGCGTTACCGTAACCAAGATATCGTCTATCATATTATATGATCGCCTCCCCAAAACCGATGACTACTGGTCCTGGTCCGGTTCACCCTCCGTGAATACATCGTGGGGTTCGGTGATCTTTTGGTCGGCACTGATCTAAGAATATCCGTAGTGAGCATTGTCAATCAACCTCTGATAGAACTGCGGAGCGTTCTTCAATCCGAACGGCATCCGATTCCATTCAAAGAAGCCGAAAGGTGTAAAAAAGAGGATATTCCTAAAGCGATCGGTCATCGAAACCACCCAGAAACCGCTAGCCATGTCTAGGGAACAAAACCATAAAACTTTATCTAGATAATCAAGTAAATTATTTATCAAGGGCATCGGAAAAGCCATCAACTTCGTGAGGCGGCTCACCATCCTATAGTCGATATAGAGTCAAATTTCAACTCCGTTCTTTTTTATTACGATAACAATCGGTGATGCTCACTGCGATGTTGAAAGTCGGATAATTTTCGAACCCAACAGGCCCTTGATCAGGTCGGATAGCTTTTCCGGATATTGTGGTGCGACCTTACGACAACGTTAACCGACCGACCTTGCATTCCCCACATCAATATTACAAGCAGCTCAATAGGCTGCTGGAGGTAAGACATTACCTTTCCCGATCAATAAATGTCGCCTTTTCCAGATGATTGTTTCTAGTTGATGGATCTGTTTACTTCGGGATCACCGACATGTATATCCTCCACGGTGACATCAGGTATGTTGGGTGATACTTCTGGCAAGACCGCTATCTGTTTTTCGATATCTTCAATATATTGATCACCACCCTCGTGTATTCAAACATGTTCATCCACCGGGTCTATTCCCTCCGGTTTGTTATCAGCCTGGATCTAGCGAATCTTCTGAGTGGTGATCTGCTTCGGGTTCCACTTGACCTTCAGCAACCACGACAGGTTTACTTTCCCTTTTCTCCACCAAACCGCGGTTGTCACTAATCTCGTTAGTGGCAGGGCCATCGTTAGTCGAATCTTCATTATTTTCATCGATCGGGTCAGTGGTAATCGGTGACCCATTCTAGTAACGTTTAAAATCTGCCGATCAGTCGACCAGATCACCACATCAGCCGATCGGGCTACAGCAATATTTTCATACTGGTCCATTTTGACAATCTGCATGCGGTTTCCATATAATGGACGTCGGCCACATAAATGTATCTGCACTTCGTCTGGAAGGGTCAGGGTTCCATGAGAACGATCAAGCCGTATACCGGCCGGAACCATGGTATTCGTTTCCAATATCGCGCCCTGACCGGCTAATCAGCCGATCCAAGCATTAAAATGATAAACCAGGGAAACGGCCAAAGTGATTTTGACACGTGACCGCATGTACGAACTTTCACCGATCCCGACACATTCTTGTCCCTGGATACTGTCAATACGACATCCCACCTTACGAGCAAAGTCAGAGTCGATAATTGAGACTTCTGCCCCAGAGACAAATAGAAAAGTGGCGTTTTCATTATTGATTTTTCAAATAGCTTTTGCTTGCTTAAACAACTTGTCGGGAGAGTGATACTTCCAGTATCCTCGAGATTCACCAGACAGTAGATCCAACTCCATGATCACGTTCGATCGGTAATATTCGTCCTCTCTGAGACTGTGAATCGGACGCTGATCGGCATAATTTGAAAAAGAACATGTGTTGTCGGTTATCTCCTGTTCCTTAAGCTTATTTCTGCTACCAACGTATGCATAAATGCTGGACGTAGACCGCTCGGCTCGAACCAGATTCAGCCTGACGAGCGATCTAGTTTAACATTTTCTCTACATCCGGTGGAAGCATGCTGGCATGTTTGGGCGGCACGTACCACTTGCGCATCTGATTGAAAAACTCTTCAATCAGGCAGGCACGGGCGTCGTGAATCTTCCCATAGGTGTTGCACATGAAAAAACAATGATCGGTGGGATGACCCTTATGATCACATTTCCCGCATGTAATTCTCTTCCAGTAATCACGATCGCCGTGCTTAGTTGACCCACAATGCACACATTTCTTGCGAGGTCGGTCCGGATCAGGCTGGTTTCCGCCCGATTTCCGTCCATCAACGCTGTTAGTCGATGATCACGGTCGGAGTACCAATTCCTCCATGAAAATAGGTTGATATTGTTCATCATCTGAGCATAATCTTGACCGACCACTTTCTTCATCTAAACTGGAACTATCTGATTCTTTCGCAATCATCCGGATCGCTCTTGCTGGTCGGGCCGCTGGTGTCTTGACCTGGTCGGGATGCGGTTTCGGTCGAAATCGATTCGATCCTATCTCGACCCTGGGCTCTCTGCGTTTAGCTCGCTGTAACGATCTTAAGGTCAGTTCCAGTTCCTTAGCGTTACTTATGCGAAGCAGGGTTAGTTGATCGGCCAGATCACGGTAGTCCAAAGTGCCGATAAAGTGTTCGACGTGTTCGCGAACCATATTCGAATGTCCTTGATCTTTCATGGGAATTTGGGCTCGTGTGGTGTAGTCGCTCTCAGAAATTCCCTCTGAGATGCGAACACCCACGGGAGGCCCAAATGACTGACTTTCGGAGGGGGTACTAGGTCTTGATCCGTGCCAGCTACTAGCTGACTGGATCGGTCACTTCCATCACCTTGGTTGTGACGACTTGGATGATCCGTGTTCGTGAAGATCACCTTGTGTACCCGTCAGAACTGGCGGTTGCGCTCATATGATGGACCCTAGGGTGAAAAATTAAACGTCCGTCGAATAGGGAAACGAGGTTAGGACTAGGGTTGCTCCTGGGCAGAAATCTTCATCGGGGAGCAGTGTGGTGTAGTCGCTCTCAGAAAATCTTCCTGAGACGCGAACACCCACGGGGGTCCCAGACGACGACTACCGGAGGGGTACTCCGTCCATCCGAGTCATGATCCGATCCGGCTTCCGGCCGGCTGGATCGGTCGCTTCCATCCGCTTGATTGCGACTGCTCGATGTTGCATGTTGAAAGCTCACCTTGTGTACCCGTCAGTACTGGGTGGTTAGCTCTCTTGGTGGACCCTAGGGCGAAAAGTGTAAATCCGTTTAATGGGGAGATGAAGTTTAGGACTAGGGTAGCTCCTGGGCGGAAATCGTCACCGGGGAGCTCGTTTGGTAATATACTTGAACTTTGTATAGTGCCGGCTGGGCCGAGAATAGTCGATCGGCCAGCTAAACCAATAAGACACTTGAAGTTTTTATAGTGCCGGCTGGACCGAGAATAATCAATCGGCCAGCTAAACCAATAATAATGAAGGGTGAATCCAAATGTGTATGTAAGGGGGAATCCAGATATAACTCCACACTCTTCCACAGAAGGCCAAAATGTCACCACTTCCCAATACTTAATACCGTGTTCAAAACACGGGCGACTTGAGGTGAGTATACGAAGTCGCCGCGACTCCCGGTCAGGGGACTTCCGGTGGGTTAATTTAACCTTCCCCGGGCAAACCAATAACAGCAAGAGGGGATCTTTTTAGCCCTCTGCCGTGAACCAATAAAAGCGACTTGTGTCTAAGAAAGCGAAACGTATACTGATTTATCCTATGTCCAATACTCCCTTTGTGTAACCTACCTCAAATAACACGGCTGACCAGTCATGTACCTTACCCAACGCAACCCGGCTAACTCCGACTTTGTGTACCGGTCCGGCCGGTACACCAACCCCAAATGGTACCGACCCGGCCGGTACACCGAACCCATATGGTACCAGTCCGAATGGTACATTGTACCCGGCCGGCTCGGCCGGATAGCCACCCATCCGCGCCTCTCGGCCGCTGACGCTAGCAATCCCTTGGCAGCCTCTCCCACGATCCAGGTGCCTACTCCTTCCACTAGAACAATCCTCTTCTTTCAGGCTCCCTTCACTCCATCCTTACGAACAGCCCGCCATCTTGGCCGTCAAACCTCCATAGTCCTTCCGTCTGCTCAGCCCGCTTATCCAACTATCCTCGCCCTTGTCAGGTCCGCCGACTTGATTCCCAGCCTGGCGCCGCTTGGCCGCTTGTAGACTTCCTCGGCGGCGTCTATCCGGCGCCCACACCCTTGGCCCGTATTTCCGCCAATTAGAATGCGCCCTTTGAAAAGTACTTTGTATTATTTCGTAAGTCGCTTCACCACAGCTGCCCCTGAGTCGCGACACGGCCGCACAACGGTCGGGACACGATCTCACTCGAACTCACTTGACCCGATACCGCCCATCCATGCCTCGCTTTGGTACGTCACCCCACCACTTCATAATATCTCCATAACTCGGTCGGTCTCCACACTGGCCAGCAAGCATGCCCACCAATACTAACATTGTCTTGATTCACCTCCAGTCTTGCAAATTGACAAGGCCAACGTCTGCCGCCTTGTTCTCGTGGACGACGACTCGCCTACCAGCGGGGTGGAGATCGCACAACCGCCGAAATCATCTCGCACTCCCGATCTGGTGCTGTCGACCGCTGACGCCGAGGCTGCGCTCCGCGTTCACGGCCAAGCCTGCGGCGACCGAGACAGACTGAAAGTCGTCGTCTCTTCCCTTCGGGCGGAGCTTCGATCCTGTCAGGACAACTATGAAGCTCTGTCTCGGAGCTTCAAAACTTCTTGCGCGATGCTGGACCGCCTGAACCCCCGGGTCGCCGAGCTGAAACTCAGTCGCAAAACAGCGGAGGATGAGGTGGCCCGCCTCAGGGCCATTGTGGGTCAGCTTACGGACGCTCTACAACGAGCGGCCGCGCCATCCGCCCCGATCTCCGAAACGGCGGGGATGGAAAAAAGGCTGGACGTGTTGACCGCCCAGGTGGATAGCTTGGAGCAAATCCAAGCCGACTTGGCCCGTCAACTCGCCGCTGCCAACCGCCGGGCTGATGAAGCCGCCCTTCGGGGTCCATCTCCAGAAATAATCAATCTCCAAGAAAAGGTGGCCGATCTCGAATGCCAAGTCGCCGTCCTGACGGGAGAGCGCAACCGCCTCCGCATGTTGGAAGACGTCGTCGAGCCTCTCCGGTCTGCCAATCAGGAATTGGTCCAACGATCCAAGCTTCAGCGTAAGTGCCTCATTTCCTCTTACGTGATGGCCCAGTCGCATACAGTTTTTATTTTCTTGTCACTCCGCAGTTCAACAGCTAGAACAGCTGAAACAGCAATCTGCTAAAATTCCGGACATGTCTCGGGAGCTTACGCATCTTCGTATCCGGCTCCGCCAGGTGTCCCAAGACCTGGATAAGGTGCGGGACAACCGCGACCACCTGCGCGACTCCCACGCCCAGGCCCTTCGCCAAATCACGGATCTGGAGCGGCAGTTGCAGGAAGCCACTTCTCGGCAACAGGAGTTGCGGTCTGAGCTATACCAGGCCCGCCAAGAGAATTCCGACGCCCATGCCATACTGGCTCGGGCGGACCGTGTTTGTCATGCCATGCTGGATAAAGAGGATCGTTTTAGGTCCTTGTTGTGTGGACTTCAAGACCAGCTTGAGGCGACTCAGAGCCAGGCCGCTCCCCTTTTGCAAGCTCCTCCCAAGGTACGGGAATCCGTCTTGTCTGTCTTGGGAATGGTGGATCAGTGGAAGACTTCTCCGCCAAACCCAACCCCGTTGCCCGCTGCAGCAGGGTCGGAACCTGAGGAATTTCCCGCCGGCTCCGACTCGCCCCTTGCCGGTCCCAACTCTTCGTCCGCCCCGGCAGGATCGCAGGGCCAAAAACGTCCGGCCGGCTCTAGCCCCCCTTTGGCCGATGCCAGCCCGCCTAAGAAGAGGAAGCAGAGCGAATCCCCACCCTCGCGCCAATGTCCTCCAGACAAGTCGGACGACGGGGAAGAGCCCGGGTCGGAGAGCGAGGACAGCCTGTTCGCGGAGCGGTCCCCTCTTCCATCCCCTCAATACACTCCCGGTAGAACCGGTCTCACTCCTAGTTCTAACGCTGAAGAGGACTCGGAATCCGAAGCGGCCG